>JAQGAD010000071.1:0-98347 GCA_034696625.1 Isotomurus palustris | reverse complement strand
TTCGAAACCGTTTGTCCTTTGATAGTTAAAATGTAAGTTTAACACTTAAAGATTTTCTTGATTAAAACGAAGTTATACAGGATGTTTAACATTTAAAGATTTTCTTGATTAAAACTAAGTTATAGAGGATTTCACAGTTTTGATTTGCTCAGTTTGAGCCCAGAGGTTTATTTTTGCCACCGCAGTATAAAATTTCCTAGGCAGATAAGTTTTGACGAGTATGTATGTATGTAAATTTTAGACAAGCTATCGCTTGATAAATAAGTGATCTAGTCACATTAGTAGTTAATAAATACATCGCTTGATAGAGGTAGTGGTAATTTGTGTAACTAGGGTTTGCCAAGCCATTAATGGTGCATATAGAAACAATTTTTATTTTCTCCATTGGAAAATTTAATCTATCGGCTGGTTTGTCCTAATGGTTTCAACCAAAGCATACTTCATTTTGCCTACTTTGTTAGTTTAGACCTGTAGATTTTTCTCAGTTTCAGCTGTTTCCAAATGAGAGTCTTGTCACATTGACGTTGTCCAGTACACACTTGTAGGTCATCGAACATTAACGAGAGGAGTGTCTACCACCTGGAACTAGAACAGCATGATATCTTGTTAATTTAAACTCATCCACAAGAATAAAATTAACCTTGAACATACTTTAGACAAAGTTCCGTCATTACTTTTGCCAAAAACCTACCAACTTTTTAGTGTACATTTTACTCATTGGACTATTTAATTTGAAAGAAAACATCAGAATTTATGCTGATGGCCATCTCTTCGAAGTAGCCTGTAATTTTTGAGACGGATGAGAATTGATCTCCTCAATTCTTGCATTTTATATTTCCTCTGTAGAAATTGGATTTATGATAAATGTAGTGTATCTAATTTACTGCTTCAAATCTGATTCGAGTTGTTATGACTAGTTTCTAGTTTCATAATGTTGCAAGTCGGTTTTGTACGGGTTATTTTGTAACTGTTGTGTAATACTTGACTCCGTTGTAATTATTAATATTTATTTGACGTTAATTTTGTATTTTTGTTTGTAATAAAACAGTAATTCTCACATGCCAGCCTCTCTAGTCGTAGCTCAAGTACATGTTTGTGCGTACAATGATTATATTTTGTATAGAGTCGACCTTCTTCCCATGACAGTGATGTACGACAATTTTGAAAATTTTTGAAGTACATATTACAAGAGCGAGTACAATAAAATAAATAGTTCCTATAATGCATTTGGAATGAACGAAATGCATCGAGTTGCTAAACCGCATGCTTTCACCTCTTTTTACCCCTCTCAGCTTATCTTGCTTATAAACAAATTTCCGTTGTTCTTGACATGAACAAGCCAAGTGAGTAACTTTATAGTATTCTCTCTATCTCTCTATCTCTCTCTAAGATAATCCTCTCCCTTTGGTCACTTAAAGTACATCTAATCTCGAGACAACATAATGCTTGCTTACTTGTCTACTTCGACGTCTTTTATACCAGATATCAGTGAGCTTACTCTTTCAGTAGTAGTAGCAGCATTAGCGATGTAGGCGAGCTTGGTAATCTGCTATTATGGCTTTGCAATCTGAAGAATGAAATAAAGCAATGAAAGCAACAAGAATCGTGTACATAAGCACTTAATTCATGTCCAGTGGCTAGGAAAGCAATGCCGATTAAGTTTAACTGCTACAGGACTACAGTTGAGTAGTGTTGCGTGGTTAGAAAGTGTCTTATACGTACGTATACAATAGAGTTGTGTCTATCGCTTCAGCTTTCTTCTGGCTTTCTCTTCCTCCTTAAATTTATAGTCCGCTTATTTCTCAATCTGTTCTCTATTTAATCGAGTTCATAGATGGTCCTGAAATCTTGCCAACTGAATATGAAATCAGTGAGTTGTGGACCAGGTTCATATCACTACTACTAGCTAGCGAAATATATTGTACGAGTATATATGAATGGTACAAACACGAATAAGCAGCATTGGACAGGATTTATTGTAATAACTTACACGAAACACTCACGTAATCTAGGGATGCCAAGTATACCAGTAATTAGTTAGGTTCAACACAAAATCACGCTAAGTAACTTTAAAACTGGGGTATGATTCACAAATTTTCCATGCCACGAGTTTTAATTCACCACGCAACATACAACATTCCTCACCAAGTTGATATATTAAAACTGCACAATGTAGAGCCTTCACTTGAATCGTATGTTTAGGCATTTAGTTGTTGTTCAGTCTACTACTTCTTCTAAAAAGTGAGGTCGAATTCTAACTATTGTTTTCTATGAAAATGTGTACAGTTCTTCGTTCGCCTTGACCACATTCGGAAATGTTTCACACAGAAGGGTGGTATATTCGTCCTGGAGGAATTCAGTATGTTTATTATCTAAGTCAAATGCTTCATTAATTCATAGTTCTAGAAAATATATATCTGTACGCGTAAGCATGGAATCTAAGATTCGTGTCGAGAGTAGAAAGTGGGACTAACCTATTGTGGTATGTTATTTCCCATTCAGACCCAAAGACGAGACAAGTGATACAGAGGAAGTACAAATCTGCTTTGGTAAGTTCGGAGTGGAATTATTTATTACAGTTTTTACCGCTTTCTCCGTGGAATTTGGATTTTGGGAAATATGGAGTCATCTCTGTGATACTATGAATTTTATTTTAAACAATTTTGTTTAGGCTGCAGATAAGATTTGTTTGCACATTCACCGCCTCTTTTCTATATCGTCAGCCGTTAAAATGATCCACACAGACTGTGGAGAAATTAAAACACGGCGGAAAGAATGAAATTTATCGTTTGGCGTATCTTTAAACGATGCTAACCATCGTGCGAATGATTCAAAGAACTATTTTTGCATGCCAAGAAAGCAATTCCTGCACTTGCTGTGATTCAAAATTTCTTCAGTTGCATCTCTTCTTAACTTTATGTTTACCTTGCCTGTGAAACTTATTTGGTGTTTCGGTGTAAGTTTTATTTAAATTTTGTTTATCTTTGCTTGATTTTGCGTACATTGTGGAAGTATACTTTTAAGTAGTTCAAGTTTAAAAGAACGGGTGAAGAAGGTTTCAATGAGTGATGTTTGTTTTTTCAGGCCGAGAATATTTGTTACTCTGTGCTCTGTGTATTTTCGTATGTTGCTGCGGGTCATGAGCAAAAGAAAGCAATATCTTCTAGAGGAGCGTTGACACCAACTTCAACGGGTGGGTTTTGAATACGTTTTAAGATATAAAACACTTGAAAGTTGTGTGCTTCAATAAGGCTGTTTTCTTAGTTTCAGCTCCAGCTATGACGATGTCAGCAGAAGCAAGCAATATGGGCTTCGAGAAATCATCAGCTAAAGAGTAGAAGCCGTTTTGGCACGCTACGCTACTAATTTGTCATTATGATATTACGACGCAGTTGTCCTGGTCACATAAAAGAAGCTGGAAGAAAAGTTTTCACGGAGAGAAATAAAGTATGTAATAACAAGGCTGCTTGATTCGTAAGAAGAAGATCACAACTATATATCGTCGTGAAGAAGTTTGCAAATTAGATCTGGATGTGAGAATCAACGATTCATAACATGAAGAATCATCAGCGAACAGCGTAAAGTGGCCAAGAAAAGGGCGTTCGTTGAGAGCACTCGATGAAAATAGCAGAGAGTATCTGCATAAAGGCAAATAGAATTCAGAGTTGTAATTAAATTATCCATGAAGACAACTTCTTGTGCAAGTAATCATGAGCAATGGGAAAGTTACTACAGTTGACTACACAACTAAATTAGTATGAAATCCCAATTAGAATGAAATTGTAGATGGTAGATCTCAGAGGCTGCCAATGTTTGCTGTCTACTACATTTATTCTTTATAAAGAAGTAAAAGGGGGAAAGGAGACAGATGAGGAGGAAGTCTGAAGTCTATAAAATTAAGCAGGGAGAGTGTGTAGGTCGAACAATCATTTCAAAGTACAAACACGGAATTGCCTCAGACACCCAATCAGCACAGATGTCAGTCACAGAAGACGTTTGAATACACGGAGGACATCCAAAATTCAAAGCCAAATTACTCTCGCCCCAATCTAAAAATAATCTTTCGTGTTAAACACGACATGCAAGTGGACTGGATAAGGTCATGATTCAACATTTGTGGGGACGAATTAAGAACTTCACCCTCTAGCTGCCCAGTTCCTGTCCTTTGGTAGATCAATTTTAATAATCAATTCAGCTCAGTTTTGTTGTCAGACGAAAAGTTGAAAGGACTAACAAAATTCCGTGGGTATAAAAAGCCCTAAGTTATTTTGGGATCGAATGTTTGTATAATTTGTTAGATTTTATAACGTTAGGTTTATATCGATTTCTTTGGGTTTTTCTGTGTGGGAAATTTGTCATGAAATCCATAAGCTTGTCTTGAATGTCCCGAGAGAAAATTAACAGTCAAACTTCAACGAGCAGGCAGTATTTGAATCCGTAAACTTGTATAACCTTGTTTAGACAGCATAATTGACTAAAGGCTACCATTGACCGTGTGTAGTTTGAATTCGTGATGAAGTTTGGAGATGTATGTAACTTTGCTTACTCACATAATCATTAATCAATGAGCCGCTGTTGGCTATAAGTAGACTTTTTATCTTGTCTACAATGTTGAATGTATGTGACATTGCAAATGGACTAAGAATGCCAGAAAATAATCGTTTCCCGGTGAAGCAAAACTGTTAATTCCACAAACTAGAGAGGATGAACTGTGTCACATGACGAGTGGTGCCGAAATCCTCTTAACTCTACAAAATTCTAGAAATCCGCTTAAATTATGTTGTAAAACAATAAAGTGATAGCAATATTTGCGTCGGGAAGAGCCACGTGAAAGTAGCACGTACAGTTAATTGTTAGCTTTAGAAAGAAACATTTTAAACGAATGTCGAAGGTACTTCAAAGGTCCTCCCATACAATTACTATCTATGAAAGATATATCTTATGTACAATATATTCATTAAGCATACAGTGAATAGAAATCTAGTGTTATTTCATATGTGAAGGTCAGAATACAACTACATTATGCAATGATTAAACCTTTTAAGTTTTCATATATTGTGCAATTCTAGTGTAGCAAGGAAAATCTCAAATAAAACTACACGAACAAGTATTTTAAAGCTCTGAGAATTATTATCATTCATCCTCACGTCATAGTATCTTCGTATAATAAAAATAAACCACGAGAGTTCATTCACTATTGCGTTACACATTGCGTTTGAAATAGATTTCGAGTTTTTCGAGCTTCACTATAATAATGATACATTGCGGGTGAATCGATTGGCAGTAAATACCAGAATTTTTATTAATACTCGTATTAAATTTTCAGACGGTTATTCATGAGAAAACAATCCTATCATGTTGTTGCAGTGGTGTATAGTTATCATGAGAAAGGATCGGCATGCTCGCAGGTTTTCGTGCATCGCTGGGGTATAACAAGCAATTGCACATTACTGAACATATTCTTCTTCTGCAAAAGGAATCGAATTTGGTGATAATGCCGGAAGACTACTGCAACTTTAATGCATCTTGAATTGATTTAAGTTTAATATTGATATCGGCGCAGTGTGGAAACGAGAGGAAAACAAGCATTCTTTTTCATGCAGTGAGTATTTGAAAATGTAGAGTATGCATAAACAGCATGTGGCTTTCTCTAGTGCAGATCCTTTTGACAGTTTATGGTATAGAACGGCCATTCACTTTCGATCATGCATTTACTTTTTGCGGATCTTTGGATCGATGAATTGCTCAATTCAACTGTGTGCAAAATGGAACAGCGCCTCCTCATTAAAGTTTCATGAGTCTTTAAAAAGGGAGTCTACAGCCGAGGCTTTCGTTCCCGTTCAAGTCAAGCTTGTTATTATTATTGTTAGTACTGGAGCAAAAGTCTTTCTCCCCGTCATCACCGAGACTTTCTTGACAGGAGGATATAATAAAATCGGTCTGTTTCAGAAAAGTAGTTGGAGAGAGAGTGTATGTGTGTGAAAAGCTGGTCAAAGGATGTAGTTTTATAGACGAAGCAGTTTTCTCGAACTCCATTAGCTCATCCAAAAGACCACATCCGTTTGTCATTATCTTTATTCAATACGTAATGACTTTGCAGGCAAATAATACACACACTCTTCTTCTCCTGTCTTCTCATTCACTGCTGACTACACACGATGAAGGCCCCAAGCCTCTTGTGCTTTACTGCTTACTGCTCACCTACCTACTCTCCATTAACCCTTTTGTATTATGTTCTTTAGTAATAGCTATCCAGTCATTTTCCATCATTATTTATTATTATTACCATTTGTTCATCTACGAATCTAAGCAAGATGTGGTAAATACAGTGAAAGCTTATTTCCCTATGCTCAATGACTTTCCGCTTGCTTGGCTACACAGTGAAATGGTCTTTTAGAGGGAACTCTGCATAAAGTCCTGATTTATTTACAACCTGGAGACAGACAAATAGAAGTTGATTCATAATGAATGGTGCAAATGAAATTTGAATGTATAAGTGTGTATAGGTGTAGTATATATTTGTGTATGTTGAAGTGGTGAAAGTTCTTTAACTCTCGAAGGTAGAGAGGAGGAGGTGGTGGTGGTGGTCAAGGGAAATTCGGAAGAAATATGAAGCTCTTGAGTGGAAAAGAGAGAGAGAGAGAAGTTTCCATTTGTATATTCCATGTGTTACGAATGATTGGAGGTTCTGTGGGATGATGAATGTTGAGGGTCAACTCCCCGTCAGAGAATCCCGTTAATGGATTAACTATACAAGATACCTTAGAGAGTTTAATCACTGGAGGAAGAGAGAGAGAGCATTTTAGCAAATAAAGATATTACAGAAGGGTAGAAAAGTAATAATAAATCCTTAAGTATTTTGAAAGGTTAGACTAATTTGTAGTTCCCTTAGGGATATGTACAGACCACAGAAAGTTATACTAGTGAAATTACGTCGACTTGCTGGAGCAGAGCTTGTTTACCAGCGACTAGTGAAAAGGTAAAGGAAGTAGACGAAGAGCTCGAGAGTAGTCAGGAAGTTGGGAGGAAGTACCATCTTCGTATAAAATGAACTGATTTCAGAGATAACAGTGTGCTTGTCTTGTTCACAAAAGTCCCTCGCTTCTCCTTAGACTCTGTGTGGGTGTGTGCTTGTTCGGATTTTCATCATGATCATAAGTAGTTTCGGAATTTGCATCACAAAAGCACCTACATTTGTATGCACAAACACAAAGGAGGAAATCAGAAGTAATTCAAGAGAGGGAGAGTATAATTTACAGGAAATATAATTCTAAAGGAAAGATATGGATAGGTGGATAGAATGAGATTTAAAAAATTCTTTGATCTGATCATTAAAATATGCCATGTCAGCTGAAATTGTACATCAAATGGAGACACACAGCATGTTAACTAACACCATTGGTGCTTAACTTCGGAGTGAGTCAACTGAAGGCACAGCCTTTGCTTTGCCAAGTATTAATGGAGCACGGGTGAATAATTCAACTCAGCAAGTCACTCTTTATCATTGCTCATGAGACTGAAGATGATCTGTCAAGAATTTCATGTGTGGAAGGTGATTATTATGATGGTTCTCGTGGAAACTCAAATACCTTCCAAACTGGAAAGCATTCAGAAAGACACTTTTCTTCATTTCATCGCCTCTTCTCTCAGCCACAGCTCCTTCAGTTCTTAGCCAGTCTGACACGATCTCGTCAAAAGATCTAAGGGACTAACACCACTCTCGTGTCTTTAGCCAACTCGTATGGAGGCATACAGGAAGGATTACGCGAGAGATGACGATTTTTTCGAGTAAATCAAAGACATTTGTAGCATGAAGACATGAAGAGAGAGAAGTATAGCATCGGCTTCTCATTGCGTGTAGTTTGCCTTAAGTTTTTACACACGTACTTCCTTTTCTTTGACTTCGAGGAAATATTGGAATCCTCATTGAGGAAGGAGTGCGTAATGAATTTCCGTGGATACTTCAAACACCACTAAACCCTATTAAGAGATGTTCCAATATCATTGGGAAGAATTTCCTTAATCCCATGTCCTACGAATGAGCAAATAGTTGCCTAAGACTATCCTAAGCGAGAGACAATAATAATGGGACTGAAGCAAAGGAGATTCCAATACCTCATCTATCCTCAGCCTCAGTAAATCCTCGCTTCGTACTTTAAAAGAGACACATCGCTGTAGCTGAGTGAGTGACAGGGAGTGAAGTAATCCGTACAGAATGGAGTGTATATATATTTCCTAGTTGCTCAACTCTAGAATCTCTTGAATCTCCATTTATGTAATGTTGAATGTCATCGGAAGTAAGGATGATATCTCTATCCATCTCCCTCTGCTGTGTAAGAGTGCGTCTCGCATTTCACGCACACATGCTTATAGTTTATCACAGCATCAGCAGCCCTTAAAAGTAATACTGTCTGAGTTAGTAGCGTGAATCTCATATCGATGAGTCCCATCCCTAGTGAGTAATAATATGTGTGAGAGAGCTGTCTAACTTACTACTTTAATCTAGATTAATTGATTTCTATTGTGAGTAACTCAGCTTGGCGAGTGCGTGGTAATCTGCTTAACAGGTATAAAAGGTCTCCGCCTTCAGCTTTTACTATCTCCCAGTCTAATCTATGCACTATTGTGTGTGCCAAAGAAATGGACTTACGGACTTTTTTCACTTTCAACATCATCCTCGTCACATCAAATACGAACCTTTGTTAGTGCCAACAGTACACTTCTTCTGTTTGTGGAACTTTCTTATCAGTTCTTTCGAACCATCATCGTCATCATCATCGTGTGTAGTAGTATTGTAACTGGAGAGCTAGTTTTGTAATACGGGAGACTCCCATCATTACTCAATACTCCCTGAAATGCTCCTCAGTTTTAAATCGATACTGCATAGATGAACGAAAGACACGAATGCACTCTTATTCTACTAAGAAGTAACGTCTTCTATTCCATTTGATGAATTCCTTTTTGGTTTTAATAAATTTATTAGTTCGGTTTGCTGAAATTCTTTCAATTTATTACATGTCCTAGGAATCTTGGGAGCATTTTTCATGAAATTTAATAAGAAACAAGGCATATTAGTGTAATATGATTGAATAGGGTAATGAATGTCGAAGCTACGAAGCTCAGCGTTTCAGAGAGTTCGTTTACAAGCTTCTGGGATGGATTATTATTAGCTGCATAGCACAAGGAATTCAGGATTGAATGCATTTATACGAGCTTGTCCTTTATTCTTTATAGTCGCTGACTGATCCTTATAAAGCGGAGATTATTGAGTGAAATTCTTATGCAGATGGATCTGTGTGCGTTGTACAATATGATTAAGGATATTTTCTGCTCAATTAGCGTTATTCGACAGGCTGTGATCGTATATCTTCGTCGTTGCACTCTCATCGTTTGGTAATAGAATTTAAATTTGTGAGTGGATATGCAGCTTGGAATTTGCTATGTGCAGTTTAATATGGTTTCATTAACCAACTGAGTGAATGCAGACTTCATCAGTTTACGATATTAGCATGAGAGTATCGCTGGACACATATTTGTGTACGCATAGAGAGGAGAAAGAGAGTTGGCTAGTGATGAAGCAGATTCAACTTCCATTTATTTCTCTGCCTGTCCGGCTTCTCTCCCCTCGCCTTTAATAAGATTGCCTCGTGTATCTGACGAAGTCTTGGTGCAAAAGTACTGGAGCCATTAGGAGGGTAATCAAGTCAGGGTTTTGGTGATGGGTATTTTGTATCGGGATGGATGGATGGATGGGAAGGGGCAATAATGTAATTGAATATCCTGTTTTTCTCCTTTTCCTGGCTACCAGCAGTCGATAGTCTTTTTCTTTCCTTCTTCTTTCTCTTGACTCCCCCGTTTCCGTGGCGACCACCAAGAAGGAATGATCACTCCCAGTCACCGTTTGAGTGCAGAGCGTCGTCCTCCAGCTCTGATCCACTTGGACAGATTCCAGTCATTCTTCCTCCAGCACTAAACGAACCTCTATACACAGTGGATGATGATGAGGATGATGCCCAACCTCAATTTCGTATTCTGTTTTGTTATTCTTCCATAGTTGGGGTCCTTGGAAGTATGACGAAGCGATTTTGAAAGTATAATAGACCGAAGAGCGTTTGTCAGGAGGGTTTTATTATTTCATTCTGTGGCGTCCTTCCTTCCTTCCTTCCTATTGGAGTGGTGAAAGCTGCCTGCCTGCCTGCCACTGCGAGACTCCAGATAAGTGTAAGCAGTGTGTGGTGAGTGTCTTAAGGTACTCACGGAGAGAGTAAGCTGAGTCTAAGGACACCAGAGAATGAGACGACACTCTGTGGATGCACGTACGTAGACACTGCTGGAAGACGGTGAAAGGAAGTGTTCTTCTTCGTGCATCTTTATTCGGTTCAAAATAAGGGATATCCTATTCAATTAGAATCATTATTCAAAGTCACATCTATTCAATGTAATCTCCTACCGTCGACTCCACTCTTTCTCTATCTCTCATAACAGGAGCAAAAGGAGTTTATGATACACTCGTCTCTTTCAATCTCTTTTCTGGTCGTGTTAAAAATCTGTTTGGAAGTGTGGAGTCCTCGAGGAAGAGTCGTGTACCCTTCTGTGTCTTGTTGAGTCCTTCTTCTTCCTCCGTATTATAGAGAGAGAGATACGCTTGACAAAAGAAACTGGCATGGTTATGAGATAAGTACTCTTTCTTCACCAAATCTTCTTCTCTCAAGATCTTTTTCCTATCCATCTCAATCCTGGACTCTTCATCCATCTATCTCCCACCATTCATTCCCATACATGTGAGAATAAAGCCCATATGGCCAAGCAAAGGGTAGTTGCACCCAATTCATCCATCCTAGTCGGATTTGTTATGTGATGTAACTACGTTTATGGTAAAACGAGCTGAGAGAATTCTTTGAAATAGATACAAGCGAGTTGAGGAGTATTTTCCGCGCTTTTATTTTATATTATTTTATAGTCGTCTTAGGTTGTGTGTGTGTGAGAGAGACTAAAGAAGAAGAAGAAGAAGAATCTAGTCGGACAGCTCGTGTCTCTCTGTGATCTTCTCCTTTGTATTATTATAATAAAGGGAAGGAAAGAGGAATAGGAAATACTGGATGGATAGCTTCTTCCCGTTCTAATCATTCTTCATGTTCCCCAACTCTCTTAAGATATTTTTCACATTTCTTAAAGTCCCAACCTTGTGTGAGTTGGCTGAATTTCGGATTCTCCGTGCAGTTTCAAACGCACAGCTACTGAAGTAATGTATAATGATGCTTCTTCAGAAGGCTTTCAAATCTTGTACTCCGATTCCTCTTTAACGACTTACTCTACAGATAAGTAGCAATGTGTATAGATTCACATCCTCTTCAAAGGCAAAGAGATCTTCCTTCCTCTTATCATCAGTTTTCAGAAGTTATTAGAATAAGAAAATCCTTTTTGTGATGTGTAGGACTTGTTCAAATAATAATTCGAGTTGAACAACCTTCCTTCTAGATTCCACAACATTTCAACAACCATATGCAGAGGCATTTGTCACATTACCTATTTTAATTTGGGTGGGACTGTAGGCTAAAGAATTGGGACACTTCAAAAGCAATCAAACTAATTACTTAGAGTAGAGACAGAAGTTGGTTGCTTGTAGGGAAACTCGACTCTCCGACAGAACTCCAGATGTGGTCAGACTGCGTTTCCTCCGAAGGAAAGAAGTTTTAAGAGCCGCTGTTAGTCATTTGCACTGAAACCAGCAAACTGCAGGTGTGCAAATTGAGGTGTGTCACAGGTTTAAAATCAGTTCCACTTGTGTTCCCTACTTCCTGTTCCCATAAACAATTTCCAGGAGAAAGAAGTTCGGAGCCAAACCTATCTCTCTCTCTCTCTCCTCCCTAGTCATCTGCCTGACGATGGAAAACTCTTGTGAAGATGCTTCTCGTTTCCCTCCTAGTATCCCAAACTACCGGGGATGTGATACATAATAATAAAAAATAATAATAGGAGAAGTTGAAGGCACACATTGCCCACGAAACTGTCAACTTTCCAGCTGCATCATCACCATAATTCCACATCTCAACACTTCACTCATCTTTCACCACTCTTCCTTTCCTCAACATCTTCCTGGTCGTAGCCAAGCCTCCTCTATCTTTCCATTTATCTCTCCTCAGCTCATTCAGCCTCATCTCAATCCTACATAATACCAAAGCACATTAGTTACACACTAATATGTATCATGTGTTAGGTAAACTTCCCCTCAACCTTCGTCTCTGTGTATGCAATGGTTCGTCTCGTGTGTAATTTTGATAACCTCATCTTTCTTGTTTCCTCAGTAGACTTGCTCTAGAGAAATAAGGAAGCGAAAGCCAAAGAGCAAAAGACTTCAGTCATTCTTGATTTCGTGTTTTGCTTGTTTTGACTTGGTCCTTCTCATCTCTTACAACTACTCATTTATTATGACTTTCAATCTTATAGGAAGACAATTTCACTTCAACTTTCATCATCATCGTTACCATTCCTCCTTCCGTCTTTCTCAAATGAATACAACTTTTGCCTCAAACAGCTCCATGTGTATTTATGGCACCCAATTGCTGCCTTTTCAACGTTTCTTCGTCATTAAAGTGCAGAAATGAAAAAATTTCTCTAGAAAATACTTCGCTTGACTGCGCCGCGGTTTTAAACGAAAGAACTTTTTCGTAGAACTAACTAAGAACTAATTTTGTTTTCGTAGAATTGTTGAAATGGGATAGAAAACAAAGATTTTGCAATTTATTTTGTTTAATGTGAAATAGTTGATCTTCGCACTGCACTAAAGGAAAGTAATTTGGTGGTGTGAGATATTAAAGGTGAAAATTTTACAATGGAAAATACTAATTATTGCAAATCTTTGTTCCCCAAAGCGATTTCTAAATATGTGTCACTGCAGAAATTCAAGGGAATTATTTGTCAAAAAGAATATTTCAACACCAAACTTGATTTGGGTGATATTTTCACTCATACATCACGTAATTGACAAAGTTGTTTATAATCTTAGCTGGAAAGTTTGTTATTAAAAGCAAATAGACAAGGTTACACTCCTTCAGTTTTCAGTGTTCTGGTCCTCTGATCTTCCTGTAATGCTTCATCTGTACTCTGTACACGTGATTTGACTTCCTTCAAAAGGAAACACCATTTTCCATCAGTTTCATTTCACGAGATTTGGATATGCAATATTCCCAAGAGGCTGCAATTTGAGAAGGCTGTTCTGCAAGACTGACTTATGCATGGAGAAGTAGAATGTGATGACTTGAGACTATCAAAACCAAAAGGGATGGGTATTCTACCCATCACCAACTATTCCTCCGTATCTTCATTTTAGCAATATTGAATTTGTAAAACCGGCCCTAGTTACTTACCAACTTATCTCTCTCACCGTGTTCAGGTAAACAGATTGAATGAGTGGCATGCAGAACGTAAAAAAGTAGTACTAAAAGTAAATCTAACCATGTTGTAAATAGATGAAGCCTGCAGAATTTCCCAAATATCACCGCTGACAGTGTATTGCTTCCTGACATTTTATCCCTGCCGATTGTGCTTTTGTACTAGCAAACCGTATGATTTGTAAACGCAATTTTCTTCTTTCGGGCTTTCCAAAATGTTTCCAAAACAACTTCCAGCAATGTCAATTACTCGTTAGGTTGCTTTAGCGATGTATAGGAAGCCTTGCCTTGAATAAGTACTTTCTTCCACCCAGACAAATAAATCCGACGAATGGTTGTGTCAGTTGAAAAGCATGCGAGCTATTTGGGAGAAGTGGTAAAGTTGGGAGCTAATCATAATTCTGAGATAAAGAATTGTTACACTCAGATAAAAGATTTCGTTTCGTGATAATATTCTCTCGGTGAATTGAGTACAGTGGAAGTAATGAAGTCTGGGAATTCTACTAAATGCAAGCTTTTCGTCAACTCATTTGGACGAACATAGTCACAATGGCAAACAATGAACTGAAGCCAACTTGCGACGAGCGTGTATGAAATTGAGAAATCAAAAAGGATGGTGGAGCTATAATATTATAGAAGGAGGGAATTGTGTGTGTGTGAGTGTGTGTGTGTGTGTGTGTGTGTGTAGAAAGGGAGGCTTAGAATGTCAGAGTATTAATTTCGCTATATAGAGAGAAATTTTATTCCCATTCGGAACTAGGCTGGAGGAATGGATACATTAAGGTACTTTCTGAAATGGCACTATCGATGTCGTTGTCATTTCACGGGGCATAATAATATCCACAATCCACCTACATTCTTCGATTCCACCTTCACCAAGAGTGAAGTATAAGTTGAACAGTTTTTCAATACCAAATCACCATTAGTTTCCTCACTTGAGTCAGAACTTTCTACTGCCACTTTCTTCCCTCTACATATTGCATACTGGGCACACAGCAACCTTTTGTTTCCACCGAAAGAATAAAATAATTTTACCCATTCCAAACTTTGCTAAACTTTCTTGTACAATAAAACGCATGTTGGCTCTTACTACTCTTGAAACGAATACTCAAACTTCAATTGATTTGCCCATCTAAATCATTGCTACCAAAAGACCTGCTAAACTTACTTCTTTTTTCATGCTTCTCAATCATTCGAACGATAGTGCTTAGAAGTTATGGTGTATAGTGTATGGTGTTTTACACCTAACTTTATCACTGCTACCAGCAGAGCCTCTGGACTCTCTCGAGTGCAGCACGAAAGACATTAAAATATATTTTTACGCGCATTAATATGTGTGTGTATATAGGTGTGTACTGGTGATACCATTCTCCTCTATATAGAGCAATGATTAACACGTGTGGAAGAGACTTCATAGCTTGTGGAATCATTACCGAGGGATTACTGACTGTATATAGGGTTGTTAACGCTGTTAATTAAAACTCGGGAGATATTTAGATGCGACGAGAGGGGGAATGCAGTCGTCATGATGTATAGAGGTAATAATGTGTAAATGCATCTCATGTTCAAGTAAATGGGATAGGAAGTTGACTATTGAATCAAGTCGTGTGATTTGAGAAAGCAGGAGGAAAGCAGATTGAGTCAAATCATTAATTTGACACCGGGTAGTCACCCGATTATAAATTACGTACATATATTACAATTAGACTGTATTTCTCTGCGTGTGTGTATGTTACGATCCTCTCAGTGGAGGCTGGCCATCCTCTATAATTAAGATTATGGGAAACGAAACCCTCATCACCTCCTTTAGTTGTATCACTTTTGCTGTCTTCATTTCCTAGTATTGCACATCCACACATTCAGTATCTCGGATATTTCTACTGATGGAGTGAAAGAAGATTCACCCCTGCCAACTCCACCACGTCAAGGGATTTTCAATGGTTTCATTTTATAATTCTCAGAAGTAAACCACATTTAGCTGGGCACACAAGGCGAGGGCAATTTCTCATCGTGATTGTATAAATGAACCAGTTGGAAACAAAAGGATTTCACGAGAACTGATCCCGTGATGTGGAAACTGTTGGATTTGTGGGTATATACTTATACACACTAAGCTGTAAGGGTCGCCCTAAAACCCGCATAAAATATAATACGAGTCTGAGCACTTCTTTCTCACACCACACCGACCGAATTTCATCGACAAATATTTGTCAGAATCAAGATATTGTGTGGAAGGAACTAGTGATTTCCTTCTCTGTAGGCAGAGAATCCTATAAATCTTATCTGTCCAAATGTATAGCGTTGTATGCTCACAATAGTATACCTTAGGATCTTTTAGATCGCTCTCACTTTAATAATTACTGAGAAGGTGTGTGCAGAACGTCAGAGTTAAAGATTAAGGTGTGTGGGTGGTAGGAAACTTAGTCCTCCAAGTTCATTTCCTGTCATTTTTAATGTAGTGTACGGAGAGTTAATGTTTCATGTTTAGTTGGATTTAATCCTTATTTCCTGATGAAAGTCATTCTTACTTTAATCCTGTGGAGAATGGAATGCTGCATTACTACTGCTGGGGAATCGGAAACCTTCAAAAGGAATAATATAGCTGCCGCAGGTGGATAGAATTAATTAAATTGAGGTAAATATACGGCATAAATTGTGGATGGGTTTAATTAGTACTTATTCAGTTGAGATGGGATGAACTGCACGGGTGAAATTCGGTTGTGGGTGAGGAGTGTTTCGTAAACATTTTATGCTTGCTTTCATGGAGTGAAACTATTAAAGTCAATAGTTTGTTGTGGGAGGAAATAACACGAGAACGAGAGAGAGAGAGAGAGAGAGGAAAGGAACTGAAGGAAGTACGGATGGGGAATGAAACCACCTGCTAGGGCAATTACATTCTTAGCATTGGGAGCAGTGACAGCAAGTCAAAGTGTATTGTTATGAGGTGAGTATGTAGCTAATTTTGTGTCTCCTCATTACTTCTATTTAGAGTAAATGAATATCTGACTGAGATGAAGTTGTGGAAGAGTAGAGTGTGTAATTACGGAGAAAGGGAGAGCGACTCCCGTGTGAAGCTGTAAATTAGTCGAAGCCTGAACCATGAACCACCTTATAGAATAAGTTCTTGTGTCCACCAGAGTTCCCTCCTCCTCTTCTTCTCCTATGCGGGCTTCCTTGTTTGTTGTACTTTCTCCAGTTTCTACTTTCTCCTCTTATATTACATCATCATTATTACCTCTGCACTTGCCTATGGTTTCACATTACACAACATTGGGCTCTCGTATTTTCAAGTTATTCTGTTGCTCCCTCGGAAACCGAAGCCCCAAACCTCATTGACTTGAGAATCTTATACTTGCTCTCTTGCTCTCTCTCTCTCTCCTCCCGTCTTTCACTTCCCACAAAACTTCACTCCTAACTTGCTTATTAGCCCCAACTTACTTCTCAACTTCCATTCATATATCATCCTCAATGCCATTGAATAAGCGGTGCATTAGTGTTTCGCACGGAGAAAGAACAAATATCCTCTCCTCTATATCATTTAATTGTTCCCATCGCGTGCATACTGATGATAATGATTGATCCATATTCCGTGGGGAAGGGAAAGTTTGGAAAAATACTTTTTTACCGTCCTTCATTTGGTTCGTCATGAAATTGTGGAAGTACGAATAAAAGAAGGTTGCCCAGATTTTGAAGAGATTGCGGCGGGAGGTTAACTCCGTCGGAGGAATGACTTTGGCTGGAGCAGTTAAGTGTATACAGGCATTTATTCATGGGTGAGTAGAGTTAATAATGAAAATAATGAGGGAACGGGTGAAAGTGAAGAGAATCCGTATCTTGACACGAGCGTTTGATTTCTCGACATTTTAGTGGGGTTGAAATCGGTGAAGTCGGTGGAAGTAATGATAGATAATATTAGCTCGAAGGATGTTCATTTGCAGGGAAGGAATGATATGTCGCCCGTAAAACCTCCGCCTTGCCCTTTCTCATTGCCTTAAGGACGATATCCACTGTCTTTACTGTCTTTCCTTTACTTTGGCCCTCGCGTTGACACATAAGGAACATTTCATTCAGGGTTATAAAAGAAGAGAGATATGTGAGACATGTGTGAAAAATTGTCGTTAGACAGACACACACACAGTAGCAGAGGGAAGAAGCTCCAGTTTTTCGCTCACTTCAAGTAAACTCTCTCGCTCTCGCCTTCTGCAGAAAGAGAAAGAGTTTCAAATGAAAAACGATTATGACGGCTAATGTAGCGTGGATAGTTTATAAAAATGTGTGTCTCTTTTTTCCTCCTTTTGTATCTTCTCTACTCACATGCAGTCGTGTGTGTTTGTGTGTATGTCTACGGTTCGTTTTATGGACGGAAAAGCCGGGCACACGCTCGGATCGTCGTGCATACAGCATATTTCCCCAAGTATTCCTTACCTCAGCAATAATAACACCTTTCAAATGTACGGAGAACCTCTAAATCTCTCACCGCTCCTTTACACGAACTCCTTTCCTGCGATGGGTGTAATGCTAAAAGAAAACAACTAAGCGACACATTCTTACATTTCATTCCTTCAGTTGGTTCTAAGGATGCGTGAAAGATGATCTGCTGATGCTCCAACGGAATCCTATGTTCCTCACACATCTTGAGAAGTGTGGAGGAGAGAAGTATTAAAGTCCAGAGAGGCATTTGAAGAGGTGATGAGGATCATCGGAGTTCACTTGATTCCACCTGACAACAACTAATACGTGTGGGGACTTGGAGACTCTCGCTTTTTGGACACACACAGGCAGGAAAGGTCAGAGAAATCAAAAGAACCGTTGTTTTTTCATCATTAAGCCTGGATGGCACTCAAAGAGACACACTATTGTGTGTATCAGATCAAATCACAAGTGTCATGTCACCGGGAGAAACTGTTGGAAAGGTTTGTTGAGTCATTATTTGTGAAAGTGAGACACTCAGTCGGCAGTCAGTGGGTTGTCCTCCTTCTTATGAAATTGACACTAGCTAATGTAACCAGAGATGTGGAAGGAGGAGAAGTTAGCATGTGTTTTTTAAAGGTGGTGACATTGATGATGATGGCGTGATCATAAAGGAACACTTCTTGACGAAGAGAATGATATTCATTCTCCCAAGACGATTTGGTTTTTACCGAGACGGAAAGGAAAAAGCCACGTTAATCGTCTCAATAATGGGGGATACAAAACACATGCCATATCCGTAAGTGCCATCACAGCCAAAATGATCATCACCTCCACCTCCAACTCTTTCCAAGTCATAAACTCAATCCCTCTGGTTGCTGTGATTTCATTCCTTGAGAATCATTTCTTTCATGAGTTGCCTGCCACTGGCTTAAAGGGAGAAAGAAGGGCTGTTAGTTCTGCCACCACTACATTTATTTTTTGTGCACTCGACACAAACTGAAAGTTCTTTAAGCTCTATTCTCTTTTTCTCCTTGTTTGTACCAGTCAAGTTGTTGGAATACCACGGAGAGAGAAATATTTCGTTCGCCCTTTAATCTTGGAGCTCGGAGGAATAATGTGTCTATGGATATGGGATGATGATGATGAGGAATCGGAATTCTCCACTATTTTTTGGTGTGAGATGTTTTCATCATTTGAAAGGACACAAAAAGGGGTGAATCAGCGTGACAGACGGGATAAACTATTCCATCCAAAGTCCCTTCATGACAATCCGGGTTTCAGGGAACACTAAAGTTAAACAGAATTGTCTTCCTAATTTCCCTCAGATGTTTTAAATTTTCTAATAAGCCCTGTCTGCAATGAACTACCCTTCAATGTCTGCCTGTTGATGTTGATGAGGGCTTAGAGGATTAGAAACTTTCATCGCAATTGCCCGCCGTACTAATTCCTTCATCCAAGTGGAGGAACAACTGTGAGAAGGAAGGAGGAGAGAGATGAAGTTCTTCCGATGAAAAACAGTTTCCCTTGTAGACATTTCAACTGTGGAGAAGAACCTTCTTCGCAATCGTTTCATGTTCCATCCTCCGCATTTGGATATGTTTCTTCGTACTATAAACATAAACTGCAGCCAAGCAGTTCGATAGAGAAAGAAGTTTGGCCTTTAAAGAATACTTTCGTGATTTCACTGTCTTGCAATGAACATTAAGTCCAATGACGTTAATTAATGCAAACGAATGCCTTTTCATGAAAGAATCTTAATGTCTCTCGTAAATGCACCGACAATGTGTGCTTTTTACTGCTTCCCTCGGAGGAAGGAGTTTTAGGAACGGGATTCCTGCGTCGATTTCTAACTTGTCATTCATGGGAAGATGCAATTTTAATCAAGAGTGTTTTTTCCTCCAGGAAGTGTACTGTTGAGAGTCTTATTATTGTCCCTCATTCCTCAGACACTAATCGTAAATATAGGTAGTAACGTAAACACAAAAGGAAAGTGGATTTAGGAGATAAGAGTATTAGCCTGAAAAGGAAGAAGAGCTTCGTTCACCAGATATTTTATCTGGGAATAAGTACTTTTCGAAATGTGGTGGTGTAGGATGCTCGGTAGTGTGTGGTTGGTATGTTAGAAGGGAACATTGACAATTTACTTAGGAATGTAGAGAGAATGGATTGCGCGAGGGTAGCAAGGATAGCTCGTAATTTTAAAATGTATTCATGGGAAGTTGAGATTTATCTCGCAACACTTTGATTATTAAGACTGGCCTCATTTGTCATATAATTTAGGTTGCTACAATGGCCTTAGCAGCAGTGAAACATTTTATCGTGGAGAAGGGAGCAGAGCATCTTCGTCTGATTCGAAGTTGTTCCGTATAATAAATGCATTATATAATGGTATCACCATAATGCAGTCAGGATGGTCTCTCGTGTTTTTTAGTTGGACGAGTGAGTGGGTATATGTGTGTGTATGTGTGTATGGGGCTGGTTCTCGGAAAGACTGGAAAAATAAACCACAGTCGGGCTTTATGTTTCTCCCTGGACTCCAATCCAAAGTCCATAGAACGTATCTCTTACAAAGGAAATCTGGGAAAATAGTAAATTGTGATGGGAACAAAACATCCCTGAAATGGCAAGAAGAAGAAGTCAATTTACATTTTAAAGGGGAGAAAATGGCTAAGCATAACGGAGTCAACTAAGAAGAAGAAGGGAGAGTTGCTTCAGCATGAGCTCTCCTTTTAGACAGACGACTTCATTCTATTCCTATCATCATCATCATCATCATCATAATTGTATGCACTACTGCTACGCGGAAGGAAGGATTGTTACAGGCTTGAGGATTTATTCTAGCCAATTTGCAAGTTATCTCCGACCCTCAGCCTCACTCCCTTTCTTGCGAAGACACTCGCTTTTTCTCAACTTCCTTAAACAATAACAAAAAGTGAAGAAATTTGTTCTCAAGTTCAGGCAACCTCTTCTCACTGCCATAAGGATTGAATTAAGCTTACACTTTCTACTCTCCCAATTAAAATTAATGTCGAGCCGTCATTCTGATGAAAAGGAGCGGGCACAAAAATTCTTCCGAGATGTAAATTAATCGACTTAATGTGTGAGGAGTGGATTTAAATGGGAGAAAAACTTCCGAGCTTTGTATCAATTTGATTCAATTTATTTTTTACGAAATAAAAATGTCACGTTTAATTTTGACACTTTACTGGATGACCTGGAGGACAAAATTACTTCTCAAATTAACTTTCTTCCTCCCCGCAGAGGATGTGTGAGTGTGTCTCTGGTGGTGTTGAGTGCAAATGCTGCTTTCTGCATGCATGAGACATTCTCACACCACTTCCACTTTCACCCACGCACCTTCTCCGTCGTCCTTCCTTTTCCTTTTTGCATCCGAAGGAAACGAGGAAAAATATTGAAAACGCACAGAAAGTGTCACAAAATTGGCAAACTTTTTTTCCATTACGAAGGACGAGAAGTAAGTTAAGTAAGAGGCACCTAAGTATGCTACACTCGGGGAGGATGAATGAACTCAATAAGAAATGCATTGAGGGAAACTGTGCAGAGCAGTTAAAATGGGGAAGTGTGATGTATTTTAAGTAGAGGAGGAGTGGGACGGAGGAAGGTATCGAATATTCCACTGATTAGACCCAACTTGGTCCATTTTTGCACGTTTGCATGGAAACTCATCTAATTTGAGCCAGGAGGCTTCATTTCCATCAGATTATACGTCATTTCGAATCCTCCAGGTTGTGAGATGAATCTGAGGAGAAGTGGCACTTGACTGGAAGTGTTGTTGTGCAGGAAGAAGAAGAAGACGTGTTACGGTGGTGGTGGTGGTGGTGGTTGTTGGAGGAATATTTTTCTTGAACTTCCTCATGAAGGACAGAGGGAGAGAGAGAAGAAGAGAGTCAGCTAATCTTGGAGTTAAAGATATAACAAG
Organism: Isotomurus palustris; assembly: GCA_034696625.1. Classification (NCBI taxonomy): domain Eukaryota; kingdom Metazoa; phylum Arthropoda; class Collembola; order Entomobryomorpha; family Isotomidae; genus Isotomurus; species Isotomurus palustris. The sequence goes on along the minus strand of JAQGAD010000071.1, from coordinate 76,603 downwards.
CTGCACACATCTGGATGGAATGAAGCTGAATGATTGTTGTTTGAAGAGATACGTCTGTTAATGTATTCGTACATTTCACCCTTTAAGAATGATACATACATTAGCATGAGAAAGAAGGGACGGGAGTGTTACAACCAACCAACTACACCTTAGTTTTTGTGCATGCATAAGACATGTTTTATAGCGCTTTGTGGAGTTGTAAAGCTGAGCCAGAGTTAAGCCCAGTTGAGCAAATGCATTTCTAATGGAAAACTGTCAGAGTTGCTGACATGAGAAGAATTATTGCGGATTTTAAGTGGTTGATGATGACATCAGAGTACGAAAGAAAAACAAAACAAGACGAGAGAGAGCACAACAATAACGGAGATAGGAGAATAATGTGTGTATGTGTCTGTAAGGGTCCTCTCTACGGAAGAATAAGAAAAGTAGCCGTTCGTTCTATCTCTTCGTCTGTTTCATCATTCCAAGACAGAATAATAATTTGAGAGAGTGATCCACGGACGAGAGAGAGAGAGAGAGAGAGGGGCATTAAGGAGAAGAAGGCATTCTGACAATCCTCCTTCATCCCCATCGTGTGGTTCCCTTAAAGTTGTTGTAAACATTAGAGAAGAAAAGACGGAGGAAGATAGAAGTTTAGAGATAAGTTAAAACAGCGGACCAAAATTGGTTTCTGTGTCTCCTTCAATTGTAATTTATATGGCTTTTGTTTGAGTGCTCGAGATCCCTTCCCTAAATTGGATGTTGATTACTCTGTGTCGTATGTGATCCGATAGGAATAAAAAGCATCTCGCCTATCTCTCTGCACATTTATTAGCACTGAGTGAAGAATCACTGGTTGTTCATCATTCAACCGTCCGTTTGTTTCCTCATTTGGAAACCCCCGTCTCTCTGTCTTTCTCCTCTACGCGTCTACTTAGTTTCATATCACCAGTTCCATGTATATTTCTTCTGTCTTAATACGACTTCTCAAGATATGTGTGTACAGGCATTTAGTAGTAGTGTGTTAGGTGCGACCATGTCTTATTTCTGGGGACAAGTAGAGAGAATGAAGGACAAATGTAGTGTTTGTAAAAGGAAGTGTACGTATAACTCTCACTCCCTTCATATCTCATCGCTCTCTGTGAAGAACAAGACCATTCATCAGGCTGACCTCAATCTACGTTATGGGACTAGCGATAAGCGTCTTATAGACATTAAACCCTGTGTCTTGCGTAATGAATGCAGACAGGTGAGTTACAACTGGGAACAATCCTCTTAAATAAAAATCCCTGCACTATCAAGCCAATCAGTGTGTCACGTCAAACATTGATTGTCGGCGGAAGAAGGCTATTCCAGGTTGCTGGCACCCAGCCTATCCTTCTCTTTCACCTCACCAAATTGATCTGGACCCATTAAGAGGACTCTTGTCTTATTCTCACTAGCACCTCTATCTTCTGCTCAATTACCAGCCCTGCCTACCTTCTTCCAACCATCCTACACCCTCCTATACACTATATACACTCTCGATCCCTATACACATACACACCTACACTCGTAAAAAACCCACTTGCTTCTAAAAAGAAAAAAAGTAACCGCATGCAGTAAGGAACAACCTCTCTCTCTCTCTCTCTCTCTCCTTGACAGCTTTCCTCCTTAAATTCTCGCTTTATAGTCAATTTGTTCATTCCATTAGTTGAAGCCGAACACACAAGGCTTAATACAAATTTAACAACCCTGTCTGTCGTACCCTTTCGCATTAGTTCAAATTTTAACATGACCTGTCTTCGGAGTGGCTAGAGAGAATATGTAAGTTGTAAGGAGTCGTCATCATCACACACATGGAGACACAACCCATTCACGTCCTGACGTATAATGTGGCCACTATGTCTTAAGTGGCCAAGAAGAACTCATTAATAGACGGATGGTGGAGCTTTCAAGATTCTTTTTTGTGACTTATTTACACTAAAAGACTCGGTTGAACGCTAATGCAGCTGCTACTTAAGTAATTCTAGTATGCTAAGTAGTAATAATAAATATTTGTAGGAATAAATAATTCACAGCAGGAGGGACGAAGGCAGAAGCAGGAGAGTCTCTTACTCTTGTAGAAGGAAGGAGCGATTTGTCGTCCAAGATTTCTCTCTCTGTCTTCTCGTATTGTACAGATTGGAGAAACTTGACTGGGAAAGAGCCACTCCTCATCTTGATAGAGGTAATAAGTGCAAAAACAAAACAATCTGGGTAAATAATGGGAGAGAATGTGGAGAGACATGCCCACATACACCGCAGATGGAGAAAGCAGGAGCATCCTCATCATCCTCGTGATCATTGCTAAACTACCAACAACTACCTCTTCCTCTGAGAGAGAGAGAGAGACAGAAAGAAAGTAGAGGAGGAGGGACGAGTTAAAAGATAAGCTCAGGAGTTATCATTCACTTTATCTGAACAGTTGGTTACGAGTAAAAGTGTAGTGGAGTGGGTGGTGGTGGTTCACTTTACCATCTGCATAAATATTTCCACTGAGGCGCAAAGGAAAGTTTTGCTTTTTAGTTTGCTAAAGTTTAAGAAGGAGAGAGAGCGAGAGAGATAGTGTGTGGATGCGTGCATTTACATGGAGCCATGTAAAGTAGGGAAGTTGTAGTACAGGAGAATGTGAGTGAATGGGGAAGTCTCATCGGTTGGGGAATATAAATGTTTCCTGGTTGAAGGAGGATTTCAGATTTTCGGAACATTTCGGATATTTCGGGTTTCTTAGTTTTATGCAGTAACACACTGTGTGTGTACGTAGCAGTGGTGGAAGTAGAGAGAGAGAGAGGAGTGTGGGGTCTTCTCTCGCAGTAGTATACATTAAGGACTCTACCGCACTGCCAGTACTTCACTCTTGGCAGGTCTTTGTGTACTTGAATGCCAGGTCTTTGGATATTTGCTGGTAACGTGGATTGTAGATGCGTCTTCGGTTGTTCCTTGTGCTATTTGGTCTGATCTGAAAGTATCTGCTGCGTCAATGCACCCGCACTTTCATCGCTTTCTACTACACCAGTAGAATTACAGAGTAACCGTCAGAAGCAATTCAAGTTGCTTCTACTCTCCTTTTGCTTCGTTACTTGCTACAGTTGCTTCCACCAAATACAACATATCTTTCAATACAGAGCTACGAAGGAACTTCTTGTTCTTGTGCAATATTATCCATGACTTGGATCAAATTATTTCGTAAAAAGGAGTAGTGTGTGCATTTTCTATGAGTTTGTTTCTCTCTTTTAGAAGGTTTTGCAGGAGCTTCTATTTCTCTTTTTCGCTTTTTCAACGCTTTCTTAGTAATACAGTTGGTGTTTGAACTGTTTCTCTGTGTGCATTAGCATTTACAACTTTAGCTTTTGCTCGGAAACGCAGAGTGAATAAAAGGCTTGACCTTTTCCAAAGGAGAAAGTCAGTAGTATGCCATGAGAGCCAACTCTTGAGGAAGGTTTAATAAGGAAATGATTCTGCATAGGATGGATGGACGGAGAGCGAGTAGGCAGTGTGTAATGTATGCGTCACCCAGTGTTACAAGGGAAAGTATGCAGTGCACAATCTTCCAGCTCTCCTCGACTGAAGGAACTGCCAAGGAGATAGAAAGTGGCTCATGCGTCAGAGAAATTGTCCCTTTTGCTTTCACCGCTCTCGAGGTAAAGTGTGTTTTCATCACACACAATCTCCTCCGCCTTTATTCTTTATCGAAAGATAACTTCCTCCAAATATCAACTTTAAAGATGAGCGAGTGGAAGTCACGAGAGAAATGATCATCATGCACTCACTGCAACAAAGGAAAATGAACAGATCAACCCAAGCTCACTCGTTCTTGTACACTTTTGTCCCAGATATGCAATGCTTGGCGATAGTCGATGTTGGTGCACAGCTTTTGTGTGTGACAGAATTCACACACCAGCTGACCATGGTGATTGTGCGAGTCCAGGCAACTCACTCGTATCCTTGAGAGTATCTATAGAGATGCTTGAGTCAAAGTGGAGATCACGAAGAAAATATATATTCCTAGTTTTACTTTGTGGAACAGATTCATCGGAAGATCAAAGTGGATGCTGTCGGCTGTGTAATGCATTTGTGTTTGAGAATTTTGTTAGAAGTTGTCAAAACCGTCCCCATGGTCGGAATCAATTGATCTTATTCTTGGAATGTATTTACTCGTGTACCTAGCTTGTATTTGTGCTGCGATGGATCGCGAAGATTGTCATGTATCCCTTTGAGAAGGACAAGGAGCAGTTCTTGTAACTTGTTTCCGTGATATTACCCTCCTTCGTAGAATCAATAGTGTCTCGTACTTGAAAGTTCAGAGGTTTGGGAACTCGTCATATCTTTCTGCGAGAAGAATAGCAAACAACAACTCACAGGAATCTAAGAATCCCTATCAACAGTGATTACAGAGTCAAATATAATTTATCATAGGGTTTTCATCAGCTGCGATGTTGAGTAAGTAGGACACTCGGTTATATGACCATTTAGTAAATGAAGAGCTCAAGGCCCAATCTTCTTATTATGAGTTTGAAGAAGTTTTCAAAATAAACAAGAGTAGGCTCATTAGACGTGGGGGAGAAGGTTCAAATGCTTCGAGGTATCAATTTTCGACATTATTTGAGTGGAGAAGAACGTCGGTTGTTTTGTAGAGATACGAGGATTCGGGGAATGGCCTTTATCGCAGTTGGTGAGTGAATCCTTATTTGTAAGAGAAGAGATATTTATATTGTTTCACGTAAAATGTACTAGTTCCTTAGATAATTACAATATTTACAGTTGGAGCTGTCAATACTTACTTAGTCCCTTTGATGTGCTTCCACTATGAATGAGTAAACAATGACCCTGTGTGTGTTGTTTGGTGTCATATCGAATATTCTACCATTTCTTGCCTAAGATAGAGTAGGGTGAGTCACACTTACATTAGGAATAGAAATCTGATCTAGAGGACAAATAAGTTTCCACTCTTACCAACGAACGAAGCCTCGCTCTGTTTGTTTCCCCACCAGGAAGATGATGTAAGAGGATGGATGATGGTTGAATGTGTTCTTGGCTCATTCTAAAGCTTTAATGTAGAAACGAATCCAGCCCCTTCTATTAGCTCCTGTCAGTCGAATCCGATTGATCTGAGGGCGATACTTTATTAGCAGAGCAGCAAAAGAACTATTCTCAAACCCCATTTGGTGGGGCTGGCTCCGGGCATAATTTTGCCACATGAAATTTCCTTCGTTTAATAACTTGCTATTGGAAATTCCCGAGGAATATGATATGTATGATAATTTTGTTCGTGATGGTGTATTTCCCATTGTGCTTCACTAACACACAAGGACGCTCCTCAGAAATAAAATGGATTAGTCATGGAACGACAGATGAATTTTATATTCCTCCACTATAATCTGATTGTATAGTTTTTCTGCTTCCCTCAGCAGCGATGTTGCAAACCGTAATGACATGTTAGATATCAAAATAACTGTGGCGACAAGTTTGCCTTTATCGCCAAGATTACAATGCTTCGTTGCGAATGGGTTAAATGGTTTCATAGAGACTTTAGCTTTGTTTAGTACCATTAATAATTGTTCTCTGTTAAGATACCAAGTTTGTGGTTCAGAAAGGATCGACTGGTAAGCATAATAATATCATTATTCCACTGGGAAAGGAGAATACATAGAGGAAGGCTTAAAACTGTTTGGAATTACATGTCTCCAGTCAAAAGCAGTTAGTCTCATGTTTCGAATAAGACGAAGAATATGGAAAGCCAACTCTGAAGGAAGGTTGGCCTGAAATATCTGAGAGTAACTCGACTTGCTCAGATTGAAGAAGTGGAAGTGAAGTACACAGGAACTGCGAGTCTATCCACAAAAGAACTAGGAGCTCTTCCCCACAGTTGCTCTGGAGTTTGAGGGAGAGTGAGAAATTCTACTTGAGTATATAGGAAGGAGGTCTCACAGTAATACTGAAGTTCCAGCAGGAATCGTCGTCCTCTGCTCCTATAACATCGGAAATTGGGAGTTGAAACGACTGCAGTCTCAAATTCGGAGTGGTTCTGTTCAGAAGAGTCACGATACCGTTGTCTCTCTCCTCTCGGAGGTTTCTAGCAGAGCTCCTACGAGTAGAAACGGGTTTGTCCTATTCTTCTGCGACAGAATTTGAGACTTCTTCGTCTTCTTGTTGGGATGTCCTAGTGGACATAAAGATTCTTCGCGAAAGCACCTAAAAGTGGTTGATTCACTTGTTTTGATTTGTTAGTTGTGTGCGAAGAAGTTTGTTCGCGAATTAACTGATCGTGGAACTGGACTTACTGGACTCGTCGTTGTTGGAAGTTTCCTAGTGAAAAACCGTGAATAGAGGGTATCCTCTTCTTGTGATGTTAAACCCTTGAGGAGTTTTTATTAAGTGTGGTGGTTGTTTGTTACATCACCAATGGATAATATTATACACCTTGAGGGGAAAGTCAGTTATAATTAACTGATTAGTGGGCTACAAAAATGATGTGAAGGAGAAAAGTGGTGGAAGTTGAGGATCACAGAGACTTTCTTAAATAATTTTTCGGGCCAGTTGGTCCAGCTTAAGTGAATGTAACTGCTGAAGTGGAAAATCTAGTGCGGCTATTGTGTCCTAAAATATACAATAGGAACATAGAGATTTTTGAATTATTAGTGTTAGAGGCTTGAGGTCGGAGTGACCTATGTGTGGCAACTGGCGATGCATGACCTCACCAGAGAAAACAGACTCTTTACATTATGCATGTGATATTGTTGCCGAGTAGAAGAATACGTGTGTGTTTTGTTCCAAGTTTTAAGTACACATACAAACAAATCCAGAATTAGTCTAAGTTTGGGAGTTGAGAGTTCCTTTGAGCTTTCACTTTCTTAGTCTTTTACTTCATGTGGATAAACTGATTCTTCTTCTTAGGCCGACTAAGGATTTGTCCGTTCGTGCAGTAAGTGAGTAAGTGTGTCTTTCTTACATGTGCTCGAGAAAGTCCATTTGTAAAATTAAGAGAAAAATTAATGAGGAGGTGGATACATCTTGACAACTTCATGACTAACCATCTCTTACTGGTAAACTTGGACTTGCTACAATCTCACCATGTTAACCCAAGTCTGCCCAAGGACTGTTGTTATTACTTCATGAGACTTGTATTATAACTTGTTCACAAACTGCAGTCCGATTCTTCACTTAGCTTTACACTTGAGCGATTCCCTGCCTCTCGACTTGTCTACACTTTATCCCGCATTCATGTGGTAAGGTAAGTTCTGGTTACTCTCTCCGAACTTTCTGCATGTATCTGTCTTAAGTGACCTCGCAAGCTCTGGAAACCATGTGTTGTGTTTCTTGTGTTTTCTCCTGATTGAATTACATCGCATGAGTTGTAAGCAAGCAAAAGAGAATCGCATTTGGTTGTGTGTTGGTTAAAATAATGAACATTACGTAATAAACTCAAGATAAATGTACATTTGGGTTTCCACGAGAGAAAAGTATTTTTAGGACTCTTTCTGTCTACTCATTCTTTCTCATTCATTACAATAGTCTCACGCAGCTTTATTGTTAACAAGGTTGACACTTCACGACAACCTGGAAGATCGTTTTTAATCTCAGTTCACGATTTAGAGGCACAGTTTGGGGTACGGTGTCAGCTATGATTGTGTCACTTGGAACGAGGTTTCGTTACTTTGCTATGCAGTCATTTAGTCATTCTTCAGTTAGGGGCTATATCGGTCTGTACTTGGGGAAATAAAAGAATTCAGATAGTCTACAGTGTCCAGGGTCCAGGAAAAGGAATCCAAGAGATTGAATTACTTAAACAGCAGGTGAGACAGTGTTTGGAAAGATATATTTGGAAAGATATGTTGGGATTGTGAGGGCGGTGAGCAGATGAGGTTAGGTGAAGCAGTAGTAGTGATAAAATTGTAACCAGGAGGTTGATTCATGAAACTTTCTAATTAGACAAAATGGACTTGAAATATTTGAGTTGAAGAGGAGGAGAACACAGTAGGTGTGCATTTTTGTATAAAATATTGATCAGATTCGTCACTCCTTTCTCATTTCCATTAGCACGAGAGTTCGGTTTCCCTTTGAAAGTGTCTGTTTGAGTTGTTTCTCATTTCGTCGTTTGGTCGGAGTCAGGACGAGAGTACTTTCACTACCTCCTAATGAATTGGCATATCTCACATTTATATACCGATTGAGCTTAAGTTTAAATTGATCTATGCATGTGTAAGAGTATTCCTGTCACTCATTTTTTACGATACGCAAGGCTTTGTTATTTTCACACGCATTCATTCAATTAACTCATCAAATGTTCAATAATGTAAGGATAAATTCAATCATTCGTGTGGCAAGAACCCACACGGGACATAAACATGGTTCATGGTGAACATACCAAGTTTCTCTTTGTAGTTTATGTGGGTGTCACTGGTTTTTGTGATGTGTTTTGTACGGGAGTAGGAAGTAGGAACGCCATGTTGATCTCGAGATTCTTTCGGACCTGAAGTCACAAAAGTGCTTCTCCTTTTTGTTTTTGTCTGTGAGTTGTTGTTGACTCTAGTTTGAGAGTTTCCTTGGAAGTTCCATCAGTCCGTGTAATGTGATAACAAAATATCATTCACTTCGGTATTGAAATGCATGGAAAGTAAACATAAAGCAAAGTCTTTTAACAACAAAGGCATCTTCTTGAGGGAAAGGCGAGGGAGGTTCGGTATGGAAAGGTATTTTATTATCGTTAAGAAATAAACGAAACAAGAGGCGTCTCACCTCCTACGGATGGTTACTTAAACTCCAGACTGTCTTAAGTACCTGTGCATGTACTTCAATCTTCCTCATGTCATCTATACTTTCTCCGTTGAGTAAATATTTGTCCTTTCTTCAGTTTCTTCTAAAATAGTCTTTCATGATAATTCAGCATAAGTTTTTCTCGGGAGAAAATATCTTCTTGGCTCTTGCGTGGATGTAATAAAACATTCAAATTAGTATTTTATTACGAGCAACTGCAAGTACTGTACTGTGTGTGTGTGTGTGTGCTTGAGAGAATAATGGGATATGGGTTGAAGTCTTAAAGCTACATATACTTTCTATTATTTGGGGTTATCATTGCCTTCGTAACGAGTAGTTCTGGGGAAGCAAAAAGGAGTAGGGCAATAAAGTATCCGTTTTTATGTCTGAATTTGAGACTAAGATAATGGACAGAGTTGGGTCGTTGGAAAGTGTCCATTAGTACGAAGAAAATAAGCCTTTAAATGATAATTTATACTGTTAGTGGAGAAAGTCGACGGTGTGTCCTCGACCGGAAATAGGCTGAAACTTGTTTTAATACAAATATTTGGGTCAGCGAGAGTACAGAGGTAGTAGATGTGGTTCAGGCACACTTGCAGTAGCTGCAGTGTATAGTCAGCTAAAGGAAAGATACCATGGCGTTTCTAATAAGCACACCTCAACCTCACCAAGTAGTTTAACCATCACTTTCCTTCCTCATGCCATGAGTCTAATAAAACTATACACTCTCACTGAATGGCGTGGCTCGAAAACCTACCAAAGTGTATAGTCGGGAGAGTGGAATCATCGGTTTCGAAACAGTAGACGTAATTGTCCATACGTATCAACGGATATATAATATGCTCCTCTCTGTCATACATGCTACTTACTTCATCCTTAACCACAAGGTATACTTAGGCTACTATTTTGTAAACGAATGAAGCTCCTGCGAAAGAAAGTTATGATTATTGTTTTTGCAAACTCTAATATGGCAAGGGTTAAAACCCCAACTTCGTGCGTCGACCGGGTCTTGTGTGTGTGTGCAGGTTTGTCCCTTTCGAACATGTGACGAGAACAGTTTTCTTCAAATGTATATTCCGTACCTAGCAATACAGTAATTGGACACGAACGACAGGAAAGCTAAATAAGCGAGAGTCCTGCAGAGCTACACACATTATTCTTCTTGGTCGTTGTACTTGCTCGTGCACTTATAGTTAGTCAAAATTTCAAATATGAAAGAAAATCGGCTAGAGCTATTAGTGCTGTCAGCAAGCAAAGATAATTAAATTTGGATTAATTGGTTTCTACCATGGCAGGAAGTATTATTGAGATTCCGTAATTCATTAAATGAGAGCTGTCCTCAGTCAAGTGAATGAATAATTTCCCTTCCTTCTCCCCTCTCTCTCTCTAAGTTTCCAAGCAGAGAGCCTTTTCAATTGCCAATCCAAATTCCATGTGATGAATACAACGACGACGACGACGACGAAGAAGCAAGTGCTGTTGTAGGATTTGTAGGAAGGTTTGTTGGGTGTAGCAGTCGATAGGGAACTTTTACACAGGGCTATTATTATTAGTGAAGTGGATGCATGCATGCATACTCAGGGAATAAGAGAGAGAGAGAGAGAGAGAGTGCATATTGTTTAACGTGCTGAGCAGTGTGGGACTTTGTATTTTATAAAGTCAGAGTTTGCAGACAAGAAACTCGTTGGTATTTAATACCACTTAAGTTCAAGTAAGTAACAAGTCATCCAAGTGAAGCCTTTGAATTCATTTGGTACATTCTGATGTCGATGGCTAATTTATTACGGCATAGCTTCTCGATTTCAGTAAAATAAGCACGTAGCTTGAGATTGAAAGGAGTCGTTAAGGAATTGGAATGTAAAATCAAGTGCAGAGAGTGAAAGAGGGATGAAAACAGTGACTTATCAAGCAAGAGATAAATATGAGGCTGTCAGAAGTCAGTAGTGAATTTTGTGTACGTACGGAGGGGAGGCAAAAGAGTTAGAGGCTGTGTTAACAGACTAAGTATGTTATTGAAAAAATTGAGTTTGCTGCTTATGACTTAGTCTCGTGCCCTATATTATTATATATCGTTAATGGACTGTGTACCCGTGGATGTAAGGCAATGTGATACACAATGTACGGCTGAGGCAATGAGCCGTTTGATTACAAGAGAGGATTTGATTGTTAGTTTGCAGAAGGAATCCAGCAAAGGAATTGTTTGATTAGACTGAAGTGAACTGGAAGTAAATTGAATGTTGGAGAGAGAAAGAGTTGGCAGTGTTTTTGGAATACTTGTCATCAACCAGATAGCAAATCAGTAACTGAAGATGCCAAAAGAAAGGGGTAGAGTAGTGAAAGATGAAGGAAGAAGAAAGAGTAAGTGTTTTGGATCAAGGACGTAGCACTTCACGAATGATAGTCGTGGTGGCTCTCTCTCTCCTATCATCTCATCGAGAGGCATCCACATATACCCTTCCTCCTTGTACACGGGAACTTGTAGCATATGACCAGTCGAGTCCCCATGAAATAGGAGAATACATGCTCGGTGGTTTGTCAGTCTTCGTCTACTTCCTTTTCTAATCCAGCTATTTTCACACTCATCTTGGTTGGCTGAAGGTGGAAGTGGCAGTAATGGGATCTAATCTATCAAGAGTCAAGCCAGTACCGATTTCCATCCCGATTTTTCTCTCTTCTTCACACAACCCTAATTTTTAAAGGTATCACACACACACACACACACACACACACACACACACACACACACACACACACACACACACACACACACGCTTACCTACCTCGGAAGAACATTAGGATGCTCAGTCTACTGTACACACACACACATGCATCTCGTCAGTTCCCAATCCCAAAGTCTATTTACTTATTTATGAGTATGTAGAGTCATATTGTGTGTCACTCCTGATTCCTCAGAAGACCTCAAACAACCTACATTTTGTATATTCAGCCCAGCCTTCTGATGAAAGCACGTTAAGAGAGAAAACTTCACGAAGGCAAGAAGACCTCGCGTCGCTCTTTTTGGGTGCGAAGTACCACCCTATGAATAAATACAATCAGGTTCATTGGATGGGAAAATAAGGGAGAGAAAGTGAGGAGACACAAAACCTTGAAAATTATATCTCTACTTTCACTATACTTCCCACTTTGACTTGATGAGATGTGAAAGAGATGCATTTTTCATGAAAATTTTAGAGGATAAAATGGAAAGAGTTACTTTTCAGCTGTGTTGTGATATACATTGATCATCCTAGCTACCTCACGTTCGCTAGCTCTTTCTCCTTCACCACCATCATCACCGTTCTTCTCCCTCAATAAGCTTTTACTTCCTTCTCAACTGAGATATATAATATTGTCAGGAGCAGAATTTTTTACCAACACCTTTCCCCGTCAAATGAATCTGAGTTTCCTCCTGAAGCACCTTTCTCAAAACCCATTTTGTTTTTGCTCTCTTAGCTTTTGTCCTCTTCCTCCGTTGTTCGTACGGAGGAGAAGTCTCGAGCAAAATCGAAGTTTCCTTATACAGTCTAACAAAGTCTACACGAGACTTGGCTTTAGTGTTAGTTATTTGCATCAAAGCTGTCAAAAAGAAACGGCCACAAATGTACGTGTGTACGTATGTGTGTGTGTGGGAGAGAGAGAGAGAGAGAGAGAGTATTCGTGTTTATATTTATCAGTTGACTGAAAGACCATCTTTTTTAGTTGAATATTCTTCACAGTATTACTGTACAAATAACACTTCATTCACCCTTCATACGTAACAGGGAGGCTCTCTAATATATTCTGTTTATACAGTATAATATAATTTATCATTAGGCTGCGTGAGAAGTCACATAAAAAGGAAGTTCCCGTTCACAAAAATATGATTCATCCGGAAAGCATAGTAAAATTTCCTTACCACTTTTGGCCTCCACTTCATTTCACCATCTTCTCCTTCCTTGTTCAAATTTTATTGCGATTGTGAAATAAAATTCGATAGTTTTAAAGCCTCTCCAGATGCACTATTACTCGCTCCCTTCAAGAACTAATATCCCATCGTAGGACCGACGCCTCCGGAGAACGTACACCTACTTTTACTACACTAAAAACTCTCTCTACCCTAAAAGTGAAAACCAATATAATAAGTCTGTTGGTATTACACGTTTAAGGTACCTTCCCACATTTTACGAAAAGTTTCGTATCTTTGGTGGCCGCGTTCAGTACGTAGCACATAGGCAGATATTTGTGGAACAAAACAGGTCTGCAAATCCCTTTATGGCTACTTGAATATGAAAATGAAAAATTCGTCCTGTTTTTGCTGAACGAGCTGTATAATAAAATAAAACTGAGAGAGACTAGGAAACTACTAGGAAACTACTAGGAAACTAGGAAAGTCAACCAAACACACACACACACACACACACACCACATATGGTAGTAATATAGTTTGAGTGTAGCAGGAGGAGAGGTTTGGGCAGTTGGTCGACTACATGACATTTGCACAGAGACTCCACAAACCTCACCAACTGCATGTGACCATGAGGAAGAAGGCAAAGTGAAAAGTCAGTGTGTTTTTCATTCTTAATCTCCAATTCCATATGCTATTTTTAGTGCAAAAATATGTAACAAATGAGTTGCAAATATTCTAAATGTGAGTTATGCTGGCCATTCTGAGCAGTCCTGGGAAGCTAATTTACTCCCTTTGCCTTGGGGAATTGAACACAGCAAGGGGTTTCTGGAGTGGCGTGTGTAGACAATTTATTTCCTTCTTGCAAAATCTTGCAAAGGTGCCTTATGGTTGTGTCTGATTAGTGTACAACGGCTGCCTGACCAAGTGTGAATTTAATGGGTGCATATGCGAAAGTTGCGTGCTCCAAGGATTTGGGCTACAACAGAAATGGACGCATTAGTTGAAGAAGTATTTAATTGGGATTTTCAGATTCCCTAACTATTGTTGCGTTGTAGACAATTCCGTTGCATGTGAAAACTCACGCGTTTCACTTACGAAATTTGGTGTAGGTAAAGTCAAGTAGAGAAATGTCTTGCAACTTAAAAGTGGTGTCTACCACGAAGCACACTCGTTCCAGGCTTTTATCTGGTTTGTACGAACATCGCGTTAAAGTTGTTCTTTACCTAATTGTACAAACGTGTTGATAACTTCCCTTTATGTGAAACGAAGCCTTTTTCTTCGGACAAGTTTCCTTCTTGTGCTTGTTACTGGGATGAATGATCATGTGAGTGCATTCCAGTAATCTTGTGAATCATTGTGTATAATAATAGGAACTTTACTAAAGGTTTACAATATAAGCAACGGGTGCATTGTTATTGTGACTTTCACTTCCTCATCAACTTTCCTACTCCCTCTTTCCCTAAACGAAGGAGCACACGATGAGTGTGTGTCCTTTAATTAGAAAGATTGTAGCCTAGAGCCTGATAACTTCTGAGAGAGTATATTCTTTGTGCGAGTATTTATTTATGTTCATAGGAAGGAAGTGAAGGAAGTCATCAACTCAGAAACTTCTTAGATTTGAGCTTAGGAACAAGAAGCCAATCTGGCCTAAGAGCTTTGTTCTTCTCCTTGTGTTGGAGAAGTATGCTTTCTCATGAAATATATTATTGGCTTATCTTCCATCATCTGAAGGACTACCACATTAGTCCCTAACAGTCCAGCAATATTGTTTGTTCCTACCACATACAGCGTAATACTCTTCTGTGTACTCATCTTAATTACGAGCCAGTTTATTCGAATGCATAACTATTTATGGATACGTTGCATGAAATTTATTCATTACTTTTCTTTATTTCATGTAGCTCTCCTTTCCCTTTCACTCTGTGTGGATCTCTCCCTTCACTTTATAGCAATGTGTTGGTTCGTAGTTTCCCATTCTGCATAGCAGTCCACTGTAGTAGACCACACGATTCTCATAAGATGTCTGTTCTGCCACCACTACACCAGCTACAAACAACAAGCATTCAATGAAATAAACAAAATATGCTGTGTAATATCGTTACTTCTACTCGGAGCACAACTATCCACACGCAGGCCTCTCCTATAATACAACTGTGTAATAACAGTGTTCGTATTGTAACTCTCTGGTCGCTTAAGGTTCACTTGCTTTCTGAATCTGTCGCACAATTGGATTCGCACCGAGTTCCGTGTTAAAGGTATATTGGAGAAAGTCAGTGAACAAAACATGCATGAGGTTATTGTTATGCATGTAATGGTGTTGCTACTTTCCTTGTGCTTCTTGACTTTTTTAGTTACGTAGATTCAAACGCACATACAGCACAGTGTATATGGAAGTATATTAGTTCTCTATATTATATGAGAGTAGTAAGTAGGAGGAGTGGAGGAGAAAATGAAATAATTGCAGACACGAAGCTCACCAAGTAGCAAGGATGAAACACACCTAGAAGAGAGAGAGATGCGATATGCAGGGACGAAGACGACGTTGCATGAGCCACTCGAATGCATGTTCGTAAGAATGTAGAACAAGGAGTGTTTCCGACTCTAAATGAGGAAGGAATGTTTGGGACCTGTGAGAAAGCGAGAGGGAGTGTTTCTTCCAAATGTTTAATTAAACTGGTCCACTTTTAATGGGTACTTTTAACGGTGGAGATTGCGAATGAAGATTTCTACCCGACTATGAAATCTCCTGCCTACTTCTTCATTTAATCTCTTTATCTTAAACTCTTAGTTTGTGTACTGTGTTATTACTCGCGAGTCTGTTGGGTAACCATTGCATCATGTAAGCATTAAGGAATGGTGTGTATTTCCCTGAAATTCGACGTAAACTAAAGGAGTGGCATTGTGCTATTATGTATTAAAGTTTTACACAAGTACGGAAACTTCTAAAGGACATCAGTTAATCTTAAGCAAACCCAAATTAGTTTGAGCAAAAGTGACTTCACCAGTGTCAACTTACTTGTCGACTTTCAGACGTGGATTTAGTGGAGAGCAGTCCACTTGAGTTGGATATTTTATGCCCTAGATATTCAAATGAAAGGCTGAGGACTCAGGAGGCTGAGAGTTTGTTTGAGGAAGCTTTGAGTATTTAAAGGTTAAAAGGACATGTGGAAAGTCTTAAGTGGAATCCTCATGTGGGATTGTGTTTTCTTCGAAGAGCATGGGAAGGTCAACGCAAGTGTCAAGTCGTTACGTATGGGATTTTAAGTGTTGAGATACAGGGTCATAAAAGGATCACAAAATCTTTCTCAAGGCTATTTTTAAGTCTTCCTGTCATCTTCTCAATGACCCTTAAAATCAGTAGTGATATAATTTACAATGAGTAACGTTCTTGATTTATTGTAGCAGAACTAATTCGCCAAAGCACTTTTGGTTCTGTTCCAGAAGTAAATATGACAGTTGCTTCGTGGCATTTAAAACTACGGAGAACGCGATATGGTGCATTACAAGTGGGTGCACAAATGCCGCGTGTATCGCATAATTTAATGTGTATTCTCCTGCTGAAACTCCCACACGCTTATGAGAAATATATAGGCTTAAGCGGGGATGGTCTTTCCATGCAAAAAACTAACAGCGAATTTCCATCGTAAACCAAGGACAAAGTTGATTACATTATCCTGTAACAGGATTTCTTTAAACTCGGAATGAAATAATATGGATTTATTGAAATTCAACTTTCTTGAAGCTTATCCAACTTTTGTAAACGAAAAATTTCATCTGAAAGACTACCAACTTTCCGTGGAATGAAGCAAGCAGCATCTGGAAGTTGAACTTAGCATAGCTCTCTTGTCTCCTTTAATCCTCTCCGGTTTACTTTCCCCTGACTTCCATTACGACCTTCCTTTTCGATTGTGCGATATCCTCGGGAATTCACGTGAATTCGGTGGAACTGGAATATACTTATGAATCGTTATTTCACAGAACTCGGAATTCCTTCTTTATTCTCAAATAAAACTTGAAGTTCCGTGTTCATGTCTTCGAAGTCACTGGTGAACGTGTAGTTTGTAGTTTCCATCGCTTAAATTAATTCAAGCTGACCTGCTAGTGGTGAAATTTTTGATTTTTTTTATAACATGTAGCTTTCGGTATCGTTTTCTTCGGCGTACTAAATCTTCTGTTTGAGTAGGTTTAAAATTGCTTCTAAGCAGTTGTTTTTAGTTTTGTTTATAAATGGTGCAACACCCGTAGAAGAATTTTTTCTTTAAAAAATTAAACCTTTAATTAGAAATGCCTGAAGGGATGACAGTTGTATTGGTTGCCTCCGCCCTCACTTGTCATCCCTTCAGAATTCCTATGAATAACCTACTAATTTAAGTGATTGTTAGATATCCTATAGAATATGTAAAACAGACAGGGATTTACGAAAAGGCTTTTGCCTTTATAATATGAAAAGGGATATATGCAATAAATGTAGTGAGTTTCGTAGTAAACGTCTGAAGTCAAAGAAAAGTTCTTACGTAAAAAGCTCTGGCTTTGAGAACTGCGGTTTCAGGAGGTTTGGTTGCTTTCAAAGCTAATCGCATTACTTACAGGATTCTTCACTGACAAGCCGTTCCACAGTGCTTCGTATGTTTGCCATGTGCGTAACATTGTTGGACTGTTGGACAGTAAGAGATCCTTAAGTAGGCTTGTGAAATTTCTTTGATACCCAAAGCTTAGTAAAGAATTCCAAACTTAATTACAACACATGCACATGTATACCACTTGAAAATGAGCTGCAAGCAAAGTTTTGCAAAATTTACACATAAAAGACCATGATAGGTATCACTGCCAAGCAAAAGCATATCTACGACTGACACATCGGAATTTTGTAATCGACATGTCTCGAGTCTTTTGTCTCGGACATACAATCTTTCTTGATTAAAATCTCGGAATAATTTGCGATTATGATTGCGTACGAGTATAAATCAGTATTATCGCTTGTTTGCACATCATTCATGCATTTGACAAGCAATTAAACTCAATTTGGATTTGGTGCTGCACTGCATAGAGAGACAACGCACACATCTGGAGTTGATGAATGCAGAGTTTGCGGAAATTTCTTCATAATAATATATTGTGCATGGAAAACATATGAGAAAGATTGCTTGCTGAAAATGAGGGAAATTAGGGCACAAGGCTCACTTCGTAGCTCTTCGTATAAAGACTCTCGCTAGCTCATTGATATTCGTACCGTCAATTGGACTTCCGCTTAGCTCAAGTATTCTTGAATGTTAATGGCATTCGTAATTCCTCCTTAAGTAGATAGACCGATAAGGCCATGATAGTTGCAGAATAAACAAACCATTCATTTGTTTAACTACACACAAGGCAGTGAATAGATGTATTATGTCACTGAATGTTGATGATGTGCTAAGATGTGTGTGTGTGTGTGTGTGTGTGTTTGTAGATGTATGCCTGTGACTTTTTTGCCTTTTGTCCTTTGGCAGTATTCTTTCTGAGAAGAAGCAGAAGAAAAGGGTTGGATCTGTCAGTGAATCTCTCTCTTGTCCACTTGGGTGTTTGAATGAGTGGACACAATTTACTGTCGAAGTGTGGGAGGAGTGGGGGAAGAAAAATGTGTACGACGAGAAGAAGTTCTTTTTGGAAATAAGGGAGTCTTTGTATGCTTCGGAATTATATGGCTGATCAAATGCTTTGACTAATACATATTATGTCCATCTTATTTTCGGCTTGTCGGTTATTCTTCAGGGAAATCGGGCGTTTTCTTTCTCCCAGAGTCCAATTCTCCTATATTGATTACTCGCAAAATATGTTCACCATCTGTGACAATTTCCTTTTGGCTCCGTCCGTCGAACGTCCCTCCTCTTGAGGTTTCGAAAAATAATACATATCCACTCCAAGAATGCAATTCCATAATGTATAATGTCATGTTTGGTGTTGCTCTTTCGCCTTGTGCTTCATCTTGAAGGAACTTGAGAAAAAGCGACATAACATTTTGTTTCCTTCGCCCGCACCGATATTGACCCCCAAATCAACGAATAGAAACGGAAGAATAGGAAAAAACCTTCTTGTGCCTGGAAATATATTGACTTACCCGGGGCTCTAAGGATACGTATAGAACACACACTGGCTATGAAGGGAACTCTTTCCTACTACGACGGTTGTTCGCCCATATAAACTTTTCCAACTTGAGGGTTCACCAACTTTTTTTTTGTTACACAGACTCTACTACTAACAGAACTAACTACCTAACCGAACCTGATGTAGTGTAGAATGTAGAAACAGTGGTAGAAGTAGTAATACCTTTGCATTCGGTTTGAGAGAGAGAGAGAGAAAAGAGATACCACTTCTCTAATATAGCTACATGCATGTTTATCGATCCAATCTGTAGAGACAAATATCTATTTGTTTTCCCATCCTACGAACCATTTAGTCAGTCCTTTCCACATGTCCACATGAGGATTCTTAGGTCAGACTCCTTCTGCTTCCACTTCATCGTGGTGTGTGTGTCTCTGTACCCTTTCCTGTCTCTTGAGAGATGAATATGAAACTATAATTTTATTCTTGTTCACAGCCAACCATCATCATCATATCATGTGTCAACCCTTCTGAGCACACACACAAATCTATTCATCAAGCCAGGATTTTTTAATAGCTCGGCTATGAATGATATTATATGTGTACCCCTACCCGTATTATTCGTGGTATGCTGTTCGAATCAAGATTTATTTTATCACGTGTTCAGCTGTTGCTAAAAAAAGTAGGAGTCCTGGGTAGAACAAATTCAAGACATAAATTAGGTGTCTCATTTCGAGTTTCTTCGTAGGAAAGTGGGTATAAAATTTAATACTTGTAATTCAGTTTGAATGTAAAATTAATCTTGTCTGCAGCCACTCGTATTTTTGTGTTAGAAAGAACGCTTTTTAAAACAGGAGGAGCAGTGGTAGACAATTGCTTGCGGTAAAAGTTGGAATGACAGGAATTAAGAATGCTTTTCTTCTCTAGAAGGAGAGATACAGATGAAAGGAAAGAGAGAAGCTCAGAGAAGTTCAAGTTTAAAGGGAGAAGAGTGAAGAAATTCAGAATGTGAAATCAAATGTTAGTAGCAAGTTGAAGTTATATTTTAAGTGTATCTCGTTAATATTCCCTGACCGCACTAGTCTGCAACCCTTGAAGTCCTGTTCTAGTTAAGTAGTAACAAATTGGGTCCATGCATCTCTTCTCTGTATCTTGAATCTCAATCAAAATTAATTTCGAGCAAGTTGGAAGTTGAAAAAGATTCATTATCTTGATACGACTGGGTGCTGGAGTGTGTGTGTGTGTGTGTGTGTGTGTGTGTGGTGTGTGTGTGTGTGTGTGTGTGTTTCGCCACAACCTACATGGCTGCAATTGTTCTTGGAGAATATATTACAATGTCATTTAACTGTATTAGGAGCTAGTAAACCTCGTCTAAAGTCGAGCAGTCAGAATGTAATCCCTTGTATTTATTACTTGGAGCAAAATGGCTGAGACAGAGTTTAACCACGTCTAGCTCGATATAAGTCATATAGAAACTTTATTATTTAGCCAAGCCGTAAAGCTATATTTATTATGCGAGCCTCATCCATTATGCTTGTAATCGTTGGTTCTCGCTCTCCTTTGGTCTTGGTGGTGTGCAATAATAATATAATAGTTAATTTTGAGCTTGACATGCAGCTGTGGGTTAACCCAGGGACAAAATAGGGAGCGAGAGAACGAACCCAACAGATTCTACGCAGACTTTTCTCTGTCCTTTCCCTTTCTGCTATTCACCAATTCTATAATAATGCACCCTGTGTGCTCTGTTGGGTGATGCCCATGAGTAATTTGTTCTTTAAGCATCCGACAAAAGCATGGAAATTAGTGTATTGTGATAAACGCACAAATATTCCAGTTAAACTCAGGAGACTGCATGCATATGCGGGTTGATGTTTGTACTTTGTACTGAATTAATATTAAATACCCAGAACGATATAAATTCATAAGATTATTATTTATACTCATTGACAGTTGGGAGAGTCGCGATGGGCGAGTGACAGAAATCGAGAAGGAAATTGCTTAAGTATAACCTACAGGGTAATTAATGACATCACACAAGTTTCACATATTATCCACCATAAGTTTTGCAATGGCGATCCATATGGAAATGACAACTGGGTCTTTAACAACTATGAAAGACCGAGTTTAGTGGCAACTCTACACAAAACAGGCCAAGTTTACTAGTTGGTTGACATTTTCACTTGTATTATTGACCACCTTCGCAGTTTGCTTTCCACATTCTCAGAATGAACGGGTTGGTGAGTGAGTCCTTTTATAATCACTTCCTACTTTCCTACCCGTTCCATTCGGAGGCGAATTCTCCAACTCGCCTATTATACGGGTTTAATTGTTCTTATGCTTGGTAGACCTAATTCCCTTGGAGTAGTTGTAAGCTGCTATGTGAAATGAGCCTGCTGCTGCTCCTGCTCTATATATTATATAATGGTTCATTGTTCTCTATACACATCTTACTGACATATAGAGAGAGACATGCAAGAGGGAACAGAAGGTCCTAAATGCCACACATACACGTACAACTTTCCTTCATAGTTTTGTGGGACAGCGTATAATAAATGGAATTCAAGTTGTATGAAGAAAGTCTTTTTATATTAACTTTACGTAGAACTTCAAATGTCCTGACCTAATAGGACACAATAGACTTGTACGGGAAAGATTAAGTAGTGTGGCCCAATTGTAAAATTTTATTGCAGATGCTCAAGTGGAGTTGTATATTTGATATTAAATTTGAGGTTGGTTTGGGAGAACGGGTGTGTGTGTGTGCGGACGAGCGAGTCTATTTGGAGTTGTGAAGAGGGTCCGTTATTTCTTAAAGTTTGTTTTAATAGGCGACAAGAAGGAAATTTTTTGCAGTCAGTTTCGTGTGATGGGCATTAGAGTAACTTTCTCCATCGCATTTCGCGATATTTACTTGGCCAAGTCATCCGAAGTTGCTTGTGTGTAGGAGAGTTTGTGACTGGAAGTAGGAAGAGATGTGAAATCAGGTTTGGAGAGAGAGAGAAAGAGAGAGAGAGATGCAGGGACACAATGGATGGCAAACACAGAGGCTTTGTAGTAGTTTGTAGTGTTGTAGGTAAGCGGTGTAAGGAGCAGTTAAAGTAGCTCGGAGTGCACACTGGGTACGTTTGAAGAATGTAAACTTAATAAAAAAAGAGATGTGTGTGTTGTGGATATATGGAGACTTGTAGTGGAAGAGAATCCTTCCAGATTGCATTACTCCGGGTAAGAGAGAGTAGGACCGAAGTTCGTACCAACATTAACTCAAGAGGATTCAGCTATGTGAAAGAGCGTGACCATCGATTGGTTCTTTTATTGATTTTTACCCATGCATGCCTTTAGTAGAGAGATCCTCTGGTCTTCATGATATATGCGGGAATAATAACAAGACTCCTCGACGTCTCAATGTGTGTGGACTTCTGTTTAATTCTACCCACATAGTGGTGACTGATGCAACAGACTAAGTGAAGAAAATGTGGAGTGCAAACACTCTCGTGTAAAAAGACTAAAGGGGATTAGGCAATACAGCTTAGAGAGTTATTGGACATGGAGAAAGCTTTCTTCACTTTGTGCTCTGTGGTGCGCGAGTTTGTGTAGACGAATAAAGTGCCTTGACAAAGAAATCTCGTCGAGTAAGCGGAGGTAGGTGCCCGAGAAAGTAATACAGATTTGGACGCAGCCCCAAGAGAAAAAATTAAGCAAGAGATACGAAGGAGTCAATCTCTTTTGGACTTATGTCACATCGCAAAGTAATGTTCAAAGGATTAAAGAAGGTTGCCAGGTCTTTTCGTCTTAATTTGTTCGGTTTCATCTGGAGTTTTTGCTGTCTCCTCATGAACGAGCAGAGCTGTAGGGACTTTGATCATCCACCTACACGTGCTACGACGTGTGGATGGATGAACAGATCTGTACAATACTGTGTGTACGTGTTTGTCTAGGGAGTGAGTGTGTGTGTAGGAGTACGGATTATATTATTATGAGAGGGTAGTTACCTGGTTGAGAATGTAATGGGCTTTCACTGTAGAATTGAACTGTGTGTCGTCATAAGAGGGCAAACGAGCACTCAGGACAGTCCCCATAAAAATTCAGTAACAACCGTTTCTTTCTCTAACACTAGTTTAACAGTGTGTGTGTGTGTGTGTGTGTGTGTGTGTGGTGTGTGTGTGTTGGAGAGTTGTGGGTGATGTTGGTTGTCTGAAGTATAAAACACGGAAGTCTCATATCCCTCAGAGGCTCCTTCGTGTGTTTCGCAGAAGTACAGGGTGTCCCACAAGTCGCGCAACTAGACACGATGACAACGAAATATTTTTCCTTCAAATATCGATAGTCTCTGTATATTTAACAAAATAATTAAAACCAAGGTATGTTTAAAACATTGCAAAAAGGTTAGTGGAGGTGACAAGTCAGAAGTTGCACCAGAATTTCCTTTGTAGTCGTCGATTCTAGGGCTTTCAAGAGTCTATTGCCATTCAAGTTTCCAACTGATTTCTGCCATCAGTTTCAAATTGAGTTTATTTAATGCTTTGGCAGTTATAAAAGGAATAAACGGACAACTTATCCTTTCCATTTCTAAATCTGCGAACTTTAATGGCTTTCAACAGGAAAGTATCAACATTTTAATAAACACACATTACGGCCTAAGACAAGTCGTCTAGATGACATTTAGTGAATCTCACAAAATCCCTAGATTCCATTTTAAGGTTAAAAACCTGCTCCAGTTTATTCCTGTTGAATTCCTGCAAAAGCTTTGGTAATAACTAGCAATTAAAATTTGAAAAAAACTCAGCTGCACCTAGGTTGTTAAACTGATACCAAATTTTAGAGACAAGTGTCTCTAACACTAAGCACACAACAATCATCAAATCAGTGCTGATTTGATGATTGTTGTTTGCTTAGTGTTAAAGAAAAGATTCTAATTTATGCTTCGCACAAGGTTTCTACCTAAGATAATGACAATGATGGTCAGAATCTAGGTCGCATTTTTAATAAGATTTCGAAAATCAGCCCAAATTTCACCAGGACCTTTTAACAGGGAAAACCTAAAAAGCCGAGCCATTAAATCACAGAATTGGTTTTTTAGCACCTGACAAATCTTATTTTGTTTACATGATTAGGATCTTGAGCTGGGTAAATGGTTACAAAATAAATTCAAAAGAGATTTGGTCCTTATTTTCTTCAAAAACTTCTGTTCAAGGAATTAACCACATTAAAATATCAGTGTTGCTGCTAAATAGGGATTTACAAGTCGACATTTTAAAGATAATATTTTCGTTGTCATCGTGTCTAGTTGCGCGACATATGGGACACCCTGTAGTTGTGAGGAAGTTAGGGAAAAAGAAGAGTATGCTGGTAGGCAAGTGGAAGGAAAGACGATAAAACAGGATGTTAAGAAAGGCAAACAAAAAGCTAGAAAAATGAACTTGTGAAGAAAAGATAGACTTGGTCTATCAGAGCATCACCACACTTGCTCGGAAGTTCCATGCACGGATCGTCTAAATTCCCATTACCCCGATAATACTTCAACTTTGCCTATATCTGCTCTTTGAACTGAGAGAGGAATGAACATGTCAAAGTTACAAGGAGAGAACTCGCACATCCATCTGAGAGATCCCATTAAGCATGAGAAGGAGGTTGTAGACGGTAAGGAAGACTTCTGGGTAATGATATGTGAAGCAAACAACATGCAATGATAATGATGATGAAGATTCTTTGAGAGAGTAGAACACTTCTCGGGTAGAAAGACATTTAATGCATGTGTGCTTCTCTACTGCGAGAGTCTTCGTTAAACAGAGCGATTAGAGTGGCACAATGAGATCTAATCTTCTGTTCAAACTCACAGGATTAAAATATCTTTGGAGTAAGGATTTTTCATCCCTCCGTAGAAATCCTTTATGACAGGAGAACAAGTTTTGAGAAAGATCTCGACATGATTTGACCTTACCTGCTGAACACAAAAAGTACGAGCAGACATTCTCTCCATTGTGACAGACTAATCTTAAGAAAAAATAAATTGAGCCAGTGGGAACAACCTGGTTTTATGGCCAGTAAGTAAGGAAAGAAGCGTTCATTCATTGTATTCTACAAGATCGAGATAGGTTGCCTAATGGGAGCTCAGCACAAGTTGTGTGGCAGTCGCTTGTATTTTACCCAGAAGTACCCTGTTATGTTGCTACATTTAGTGATTTTTCAGCTGTCAATCGATAAGGATCTGAGGCGGGTACTGCAGCTATTACTCTGCTTCCTACTTAATCCGACGGCCCATTGTTACAAGATGTGTACAATGAGGACGCGATGTCTGTCCGATCTTACACATCAAAGATTGGACATTATGACTCTCCTAGTTTCCATCAAACACAAATAATGCTGCCACTGAGGGATTTCTATAATTTTTTGTCTACCCTCCGGAACACTAGTGAACCTTTTTTAGCCCTTTCGAAGGGCAAAATTAAGTGAAGAGTCCTCATGTGGACATTATGTCCTCGTACCCTCAACTCTGCTTTGCACTTAAGTAGACCTCACCATTTCATATCTGCACAGTAATCTTTAAAATTCACATCCCTCAAACATGTGTACCGATATGGTTAAGGTTGTTGGGAGTGACAAAAAGTAAACCCAGAAGTTGTGGAATGGACAGAGAAAATGTGTTACCTTACTTACTACGCACACATAATAATCACACACACACACGAACAATGGTGAACTTCACCTAATCAGTTTGTCGAAAGTAGGGAAGAGAAGTGGAGAGAAAAATGTCATGGCAAGTTATTGTTACACAATCAATTTATGAAGTTTTCTTATTCCCATGTCGAGCCTGGTTAGCCTCAAAATGTCACATTGCATATGACTAACAATACTTCATTTAAGAAGCTTTCATGAAAAAAGCACACTCATTCGATGTGCTCAATGTATTTTTCCTCTCTCCCGTGCGCCCATTCTTTTGTTGACTTCAACAAAATGTAGTAAAAGCGTTGTCGTGCATACTTGCTGCTTTCCCTGTAGACGTCACAAGTAGATTCTAATAAGAATAATATTTCTTCATGTGGATACAGTCAGAGAGAGAGAGAGAGAGTCACTCGAATGCCCTTTTGCTTTTACTAATACTCCTGCTGGATCTTTCTTTCCTTTCCTCTCTCTCTCTATCTCTCTCTCTCTCTCTCTCTCTCTAGTCAGATGATGATGATGATGATGGAACCATACAAATTTGGAATTGCTTCGTGGCATTGTAATCATGTCTCTTATCTGCACGAAACTCTCATCTGATATCTCCTTCCCTGTCTACACACACACACACACACACACATTCCATGCAATTTATTTTCTAATGTGATTGGGTTATACCTGTCTGCCAACCAGCATCTTTCGAACTATTTTTCCTCCTCTCAATTTCATATCCTTGCTTCCTTCCTTGAAATTTGACAGATGCTTTGTGTTGTACTTTTCCTTACCTTTCCACGTTCCAAGAAGCATAAAGCTTTTAGTGCAGACAACTCGTCCTCAGAATTTTCTATTTCCACCGATTAAGTAGCAGAGGAGTAGATATAGAGTGATGTACAATTAGGGAAAGCGAATTTTTATATTTCCTTCCAATTCTACAGAATAAAATGGCAACCAATCTTTCATTCTCAACCAGCCTCTCTCACAATATTCCAACATATAATACTTCGAATTGAAGAGGAAGATAAGAAAATCCAAAAAGTTCTCTTTCTTCTCTTCGAGAGGAAGGAAAGATAAAATGGTATTTTTACCAGATTTTCAAGATGGTCTTCTTCTGTACAACGCAGTCTTTTCAAGTCTGCATTAAAATACCTCGCGTCTTTTAAATTAAAGATAGTAAAGGATGTGGGAAGTACGATCGAAAGGAAGGACGGAATGATTATTTCCTACTCAAGGGAAAATTTAGGATGGTGGGATATTACAATTTTTCATTTCAATACTTGTATACTCACAAAGTAACAATGATGAAAGCTCAGATGGAAAAAATCTTTTACTCGATAGTCTACTGTATTTAAATAAAAAGTTTATTTTGAGAGTTCCGAAAATAATGTGCAATAATAACTGAAGTATTGATTTTTGCCATTTGTTCAAAGTTGACGTAAGAGCTGCGGTCGATAGCAAAAGAAGTTTCGGGTGGCGTTGGATTGATTAATGCCATAAAATTCAGGTTTGGCTTTAGACCGTCATATCTGAGTTTAAATAGTGGAATGATTAAAAAGTTATTAGAGACAAAATTTGCGGAAACTTTCAAGAGACTGTGGCTGTGAGAGTGTTGGACTCCACAGGGTGTTGAAAGTGTGAACCACACTGACAAGATTTCTTTTCCCCTGAGATATGAGAATTCCACTTGGACTTATTACAATTTGAGTAGATTAAAGGAAAAGAAGTGCGGAATAAATAAGTTAGGGATTTCGATCTGACATTTCCAGGGTAATTTTTTCCTCCTTCTCCGTAGTTTGGTTGTGTAGGAAGGAACTGAATTGAGTTATCGGGAAAGGAAAGATGAGAGAGAAACACATTTGGAGAGAAAGTCAAGTGATAAGAATATTATTACGAAAGACAAGGCGAGCGAAATATTATAGAGAGTGTCTTGGTTGGATTTGGTGGTGTTGGAAAAGTTTTGGTAGCACAGTAATCTACCCAAATAAAGGGACAGGATGACATATTTGAAAATATGCGTCTCGAGGTTTAAGACGAGAAGTCAGCACACTGAAGCGAGTATAACACGTCAAAAAGTTTGTTTGTATTGAAAACTTTGGTGAAGTGGAATGAACAAAATGGTTGATTTCAGGGTTCGTAATAAGAAGCTTCGTTTTGTAGTCGAGGAACTAATATATATGAATTCCCTATTGAAGAGAGAGAGAGAGAGCAGGGACAAAGTCTTGTGGAATGCATAAACTTGTACTTTCGAGATACGAAGTGTCACCTAAGGTTAAGCAGGAAGAGGGGGAGGAGTTGTAACAGCCTTTCTTTGTTTGCAAAGGCATAACAAAAGATATGGATGACTTTCTCCAACTCCATATTTTGTATCTCCATCGTTCGCAATCTCCCCAGACAGAATTTTATTGGCAAAGAAAAATGTCTTTCTTTCCTCTTCCCTGAAAGTATAAATTCAACACCAACACACGAACCTTGTTTTATTCTTTCTTTGACAAATACTTTAGTCTCTTGGTGTTATTATAAGAACAAAGGATGTGAATCACTCAAAAGTATCGTGTAGAAAAGACGCGTTGAACTCCACTCTCTGTAGTCTACACGCTTCTCTCACTAGTTTTTGACTGGTACACACGAAATATTGCTGGGATAAAAAACTTCATGACTGCGACTAAATCATGTAGAAACTAATGTCAACGGGGGTCTAACAATACCCAGCTAATGATTACATTGCTTGAGGTTCACTTGGGACTTTCATTTCCTCTGTGGTGGTAGGCGTTAAGCTCGGAGTTGTTATTATGGTAAATACGATATGCAAACACTTATGGTACTGTTGGTGTGGGTCCTTTGATTTAATGCAAGAAAGATGATAGATGCACCTCAACTTGGGTGTTGACTTAACAGTCGACAGAGATTGCTGAGGATATTGCGTGATTTTTAACAAAAAAGTAATACATTACGGGATGTGTGGATGTGGAAGAAAGTAAACGTTGGATATTAGGAGGAAGAGTCTACTTCAATAAGAAGCTATCGTGTGTCTCTTGGAGCTTGAAGTTTATTCTATTCATATTGAGAAATTCGTCTGAAAATGTATTCATTCACTCTCCATTTGACTTCAATATTCAAATCTAATAAGAGTATAAAAAAGTATGAGCAATTGCTCTTTCAATCCGGTTACTTTTGGTTCGGTTGGGGGCGCATCATAAACTGCGAGTCTTCAAAGTTGATCTACGGAAGCAAAATGTATCAATTGAACTTTCTCTGAAGGAGCGTTTCTTGAGGATATTGTGGATTGTAGTTTTTACAGCGGGGAAGAAGTTTCTTTTGGCTGCATATGCCTCGTGAGGAGGAATGGAGGAGGCTAAAAAAGACAAATTGTCGTAATAAGACGAATTGTGTGCCCGAAGGCTTCGCGACGGAGAAATGGAGAAAGAGAAAGGACTTCTTGTGTGTGTGTGTTATTTCCACATAGCAAGTCAATAATTTAGGAAGGAAGGGATGATATGTGTTCCACACATATATGGTGGCAGTGGCTGTCTTTGTATTGGAAGTCCATTGTGCTCCGTGAATAAAATACTTGTGTATAAACAAAGCTGGGAAACAAGAGTAAGAAGAGTGCGATGCTTTTACCATGGCTAGCACTGGCGAAGGAGGGTCGTGTTTGCATGAGGAAGGTTGAGGAACGAAACGAAATCTCTCAATAAACACTGATTTTGACCAGAATCACGTAGTGAAGCCAATCTCCTTTTCTAACTGGAAGTGGTATTCCTCAGCCCCCGAGAGAAATCCACATATTTTCTTGTTTACTCTAGAATAAGATGAAAATGTTATAAAAAGAAGTGGAGTACTGACTGAGGGCTAAGGAAGTCGGAGTTGGATCTCAGGAGTTGATGTGAGTCCCACTCGCCCATGTCTTTCTGTCTACTTCAATCTTGTTTCAGCTTTATTGGTTTTATAGGTGTACTAGCTCTAAGCTCCTCCAGGGCTACTTTTCCTTTGTTTCTTTCTCCCCTCAACATGAGAGGAGCAACAACAGATGCATTTAAATCCTAAGATGAACCAACTTACTTAAAGGTAGTCACGCCGTGTACACTCTCTCCAGTCGTGCCTATCAGTTCCCTTTTACTCCCAGGCTTATGTTTTTTCGAAGATTACTTTCCTCACTCAAAGGAAGAATCAAAAATGAGATATTTATATAACAACCAAACCTCCGTACTGTATACACCCTTCGATAACACTTACACCCATACTCCTATCCGAACACTTTTCACTTTCACCCAACAAACAAAATCGAGCTACACGGGAAACACTCTGGATTCACAAGATATCGGAATAAACGGAGGATAAACAGTCATAAAATAGGCACACAATCCAACCCAGATTGAATATCTTAAGTCCAGCCAATCCTCTTCGTAAATGTTGTCAATCAAATACACCAAAGCAAACAAAATGTACAATTTACAAATACTCTACATTTCGGCTAAAGCACGAAGTTTTTTCTCCGATTCAATTCACTTCCTCTGTGTGTGTCGTCGTGTTTTGTCGAAGGGACCTGTTAAAATTGCTCGTGACAAGCTTTCTCACGGAGATTGTGCTTACACACACACATACACACACACAAATGTTCTTTTCAAACAAGATGGTTCGTCTGCTGGGGAAAGTGTTGATGATGAGCCTACACAAATATCTTTTTCGCTTTCATTCCTGCCCAGTCTAATTTGCTGAGCTTTATTATTGCGGCATTGAACTGTGTGTGAGTTGATGTGTAGGATGAGAGAGAGAGAGAGAGTTAATGGAGATGGCAGTGTAGTAAAGCAATAGAAACAGAAATTTCTTGAGTTCCAACTTTTACATCGGAAACTTCCTAATGATGCATATTATTCTTGGTTTCTGATTGTGCTGAATTCATCGTTACTTTGAGTCGGGCAAAGGAGAAGAGTTGTGTAGTTTTCTTCAAGTCTTCTGGGGGTATGTTTAAAGTGTGCAGCAGGATGAACTAAAGAACTCTTGAGTTTTCGAGGCCAAAGTTGTTACCTCCTACGCCATCAGCAGTGCCACTAAAAACCCTTAGCAGTGCTTTGAAGTTGGTGGCTGTAAGTTTTCAATACTTTCTATAATTCTTCCCATTTCGGATTCAGAGGGTTGTAATTTGAGGATTTCATTCAGTAAAACTGAACCCTCAGTGTTCTTCTCTTACATAATAACTTACCACTTCTCCGAGTAGAACAATGGCCTAAATGACTCATTGTTTCAGATGAATAAGTCATTAACTCCAAGACTCACCCAGTGAAGTCATGCCAAGTCAAGCCTTCCTCCTTTTCCTTTGACTGCAACTCATCTTAATCTTATCTTTTAATCGTCTTTTAATGCACCTCTATTAATTACTTGGAGAAAGAGAGGGGAGACGATGAATCTGGACTAAAGACTCCTTAGAATCCACCCATGAAGTGTATTCTCCTCACTCCTATCGTCGCATATATTTCTCACTCCTATCGTCCTATCTGCGAGTGTAATATCTCAGCTCGCGCCTCTGCATGCATACTTATGCCATATGCACAGAGAAAGTTAGTATTTTTGGCCCCATCTTCTATTCTCCGTTCCAAAATGGTTAATATTTTTTCACCCGTCTCCTTCGTAAAGCTTTCTTATTGCTGGTATGAATAAAAAGACTCTCCCTCCTAGTTTGTGTCTTTTTCTCCAGAAATACTTCTTGAGCCACCATAAAAGTTGGTCTCAATATGAAATATTATTTTATGAAAGACGACTACTGATAGTCCAGAGACGCTGCTGTGTGGATTTCAACCGACTGAAACTTTGTTCCATCTCTCTCTCTCCCTCTGCTCCGTTCGTCTGTGTGTATAGGCGGTATAAACTTGTTGAAAAATGATAACGATGCTGTTGGCACCCAGCAAGAGTGGTCCTACTCCCATGGTAGGTTTTCGAGGTTTCATCTAAATATTTATTTGGCTAAATGCCGGTGGTGGCTGTGTTAGTGGGTTCGATCTAGAGAACGGAAATGCTAAAGGCTGAAGAGTTTTGGTAGAAATGAAAGGAAAGATTTTTCCTTTCACAGAGAGACGACGAAGATGTTGGTGGCGGAGGATGGATAAAGTGCCCTGTGCTCTCGTGTAATGTAACAAGGAAGGAAGAGAGAGGAGAGGAGAGACCTTTATAGAGAAAGTTTTTGCAGATGGGTTCCCGTCGTGGATGTATAATAGTGGAGAAATGCCACAAGCAAATCATTCGAATTGATATGAAGGAGTAATAATAACACTGGGGAAGTCTTATCCAGAAACAACTTGGAAGTTGGTACATTTAAACCGACGTATACAAGTGTAAGTGATGTGAGTGGAGAGAGTACAGCACGCAGCACACATACACAGAAAGAGAGAGAGACAGGACTCTCTACTCCATAAAGTTACATTTATAAAGATCCAACTTTTAAGTAGCTGTGTTCAGAGAGACAGGACAATAAATCAATCGTGGGAGAAGATGGAGAAAAAATGTCTCCTTTTTCGGTCCACTTATTGCAAATAGTATTTAATCAGAAAATGGTATCTCGTCTTGGTTTCCCATCTTTCTTGTGATTTTCAATTTATATAAGTTTTTGCGAGTCTAAGGAGAACAGAGAGAGAGAGAGACTATAAGTAGGGGCAGAGTACTCAGGAGCCTATCATTGGGAAAAGACGATTCCTGTCACCCCACAGATTTCTTGGATTTAATCACTGTAAGAACAAAAGGTTCTGTGTCGCTCTCCTCTGATTTGTCGGCGTGTTACATGAACCAAGAGTGGAAGACGCTTCAATCCATTCTTCCATTCCAAATTTTTCTTATCTTTGTTATACACTCCAGTGAGTGTAAACTTTTCCCTGTACTACACTACGTGTATATATATTTGGAGCAACTTGAACTCGCTACGAGACTTCCCTTTGATCTTTCATTATTTAGCTTCGATCGTTCCCAACACCCAAGACCTTTGCTACTTCCCATTGAGTTGGCCTTTGAACTGTGACACCATTCGTGTACTCCTGGGGCACATCACAGTACACATTTATGTATGGCTGTGTGTATGCCATCAAACGCTGCGTCTCTCTTTGTCCTCCAGGCTTATAAGCCTCAAGAAGTCTCGAGGAAATAAGCGAAGACATCTGGCTTCCTTCGCAGACACTAGCTAGGTTCTTTGTGTGTCATATTTGTTGCGTACATGTAATGTTGGTGCATGGGTGAGTGACGCTGAGGAAAAAGGTCAGACGCTACTCGTAAACACAGAAGCGTCATACATGAACAAGGTATAACAGGAGGTAAACATGTTTATCCCTGTCAGTAGTGTTTCAAGAGGAGACGAAGAAGGTTGACTGGGATTTTACGGGGAACCTAGTGGGAGAAAGTTTTCTTCGTCAAGTGGAAGTGGTTAGTGTTATTCTTGTACTTGGTGAATAGGAATAGAGAGAAGTTGTTTCGAAAAGAAGCGATGCGTGTATTAAATAGATTTTTATGTGTTTTGAGTGTCCATGTGAACATTCATGTGTGTCGTGTATGTGTGTGTGCCTAATCGTTCCCGGAGAAAGCGGGTTGCATCACCATCCTCCCTTCCTCCTCAAGTCGCACTCGGTGTTTTTACAAGAATAGTAAGACAAGAAAGAGGTAAGAGATTTTTGTGTGCGGGTGAGATGGTCTTTTAGAAAATATTTGAATTCTTGGGTTCTCTTTTTCCCTTTCTTGTCGTGATTTATTATCATGGGAGAGTAGTCAGAGAGAAAGTTCTTCTTGTGGCAAATGTCTTTTGTGGTGGAGGTTCGTATCTATCTGCCTCCTTCCACTTGGACATCTTCCTTAGGCTTACAACTGGACAAAGAAGAAGTGCTTCTTTGGAAATATAAGAAAGGAGGACATTAGCTGGAATAAATCCAGTTGATGAAGGGGATGAGCAGAACACAAGCACACATACACACGATCCCATGTGTGGGTATAAAAACCGAGATATACCTATATTATATACTGTGTGTGTGTGTGTGTGTGCTGCATGGACGAGATTCAGCCGCAGTGAAAGCATTTCTCTATTGCTTTCTCTGTGTGTAGTACAATTTAGTAGATAGTGACTCCATGTTCATGGTGCACTGGTCCATATTATATATAGCTTCATATATTGTGAGATGTGGACCACCAGCACTACCAGCATCACTACCTCTTCTGTCCCATCGTTCTTTCGTCTCCAACATCCACTCTGTCTCTTTGGCTGTTATGTGTGCTCTGGACAGGTCAAGAGAGAACAAAATATTTCCTGTCATCTGGAAATATTGCCCGCCTGTTGTAATATGTTAATCCCAACAACAACATGTCTTTCTTTGCTTTCTCCAACACAAATAATATATTTTTCATAAATCGAGAATAATAAAACGTCGCTCTTCACGTCGTGAAGGAATTTGGTGGCTCTTTTAACGTGGCTTATGTAATGAAACTTCAGCTTTTCTCTGCTCTGGTTGTGTCGTTAAATAAGTAGAATGTGTACGAGTCAAAATGTACGGGGCGAGAGACTTTCTTCCCATCTTCTTATTAATGTCGTGAGATGACACAACCCAAGACTTGGTAGTGAGAGAGAGGAACC
The DNA here is from genome assembly GCA_034696625.1 of Isotomurus palustris. Classification (NCBI taxonomy): domain Eukaryota; kingdom Metazoa; phylum Arthropoda; class Collembola; order Entomobryomorpha; family Isotomidae; genus Isotomurus; species Isotomurus palustris. Next base: position 42,638 of record JAQGAD010000071.1, on the reverse strand, counting down.
GATTGCTCATATATTACATGAGAGAGTTCAGTTGCAACTGAAATTTTTGGAGAAAGCGAGAGAAAAATTCGCAAGTGGAATTTCATTTAGTTCCCTTCTCCTTCCTCGGGTATTTGTGAATGAATATCTCACAATTTCGAATGTTCTTGGAGGGCTCACACTTGTTCACCTTAAATTCTTTTGGGTTTCGGGTGAATTGGCGAAGTTGCTAGTGTGTGTGAAGAAAGGCGAAGGTGGTTGTGAGAGGGGAGATGAGGAATGCAGTTGCCGAGGCTTCCTGTATGTGTGTGTGTGTGTGTGTGTGTGTGTGTGTGTGTGTGTGTGAGGAAAGTTGTTCATCTCTTTGCCAACTTCCTTGACCCGAAGGAAAGACTGGGAAGGAATAAACGACGTGAGTTGACTTCGTCTGTACTTTTTCATTTTTTCTGATTTTGCAATCCTAAAATAGGTTGTTCGGATTAGATTAGGTTCGTGCACTGCTCTAACATCTAACCCTAAGTGGAAAGAAAGCTTCTTTCCATCGGAGGAGTGTGTGTATGTGTTATTTAGAAAGGCAGGACAGAATCCTGTGTAACTAGCCATGACACAGGGGAACAAGGCAGAGGTATAAATAAAATCTGCTCCTTCTCCCTCTTGAAGATGTCTTACTTAGGTCCATAACATAATCTTTACTGTCCTCTCGTCCCGAGGTATTTTCTCTGAAAGAAAGTGTACAAATATGTTCAAACACTTAGCCTTAGTTGTTGTGCCCTTTCACCAGGGAAATATAATCAGGTACGAAGGGAGTGGAGTGACCACTAAAGAAAAAACAAAACGTAGAGAAAGCTTCTTCCTATTACTCTACTTACTCAAGCAACTTTCTCCCACAAGCAACTTTTCCCTTCACCTTTCTCACCTTCTTACATTAGCTACTCCTCTCTAACTAGCCAGAGAGAACCTAAATGTATTTTTATATCTTTGTGTGTGTGTGTGTGTGTAGTTTGTCTGTGGTTGCTGTTGCTCTAAAAGTCTCTGATGGTGAGGGCAGAAAAGGGCAACTTTCCTATTGGCAGCATCACCAAGACATCATCCTCGCTGTGTCTTCCATTCATTCCATCAACTTCTAAACAGAATCCATTACCCCTAAGTATTTCAAGTAGTTTCTTAGGAACTATATAATAAATTTGATCTAGTACGATCGCTTCCACTTACACGCTTCTCACTCAACAGTCTCCTCGTCCTAACTCAATAGCTTAGAGATCACACACACACACACACTCACACACACTTACTTATATATAGACATAGACATATATAGACACAGTATATACATTTGTGTATAGGTTTGTATGTATCCTTATAGAGAAACAGACAAACTTGTTCCCTTACTTACAACTTCACTCTGCACAATTCCCTAACCACGTCCAATTTTGTTCTAATACTCTCTCTCTCTCTCTCACTTTCTTTTCTTTAGTTCTTTTGTTACTGTCCATTTTATCTGGAGAACATGGAAACCGTTTTACATCACACTAATTCCACAACTCTTTAAACTCCTTTCTACTTGACTTTTACGGCACCATCGTGGTAGGTATCCTTTCTTTCAGATCTTCTATAGGGATATCCTACAGGGATCTTCTACATAGAATTTTATTGACGATATACCAACTGTAGGAATATAATGTGCCACGGCCCTGACACACAAAAGCTTCGGTTGCTTCCTACAAACATAAAATTATTGTACAATGATAGACACTTTATCTTGTTTCCGTTCAGGTAAAACTGTGTTCTATTTATGGAGCTGCCAACTCACTTTAAGTGATGGTTGTCTAGCGTAGGAGGTTTTGAGCTGACGATGACGCAAGAAGAAACATTAACTTGTAAATTGTGCCAAAATACTTAAATCAAGACATTGGTTGTGGAAGTAATAATATAATCATACATGTCAAAACATTTTGGTTGTATCTTGGGAATCAGTCCATTGCTTGATTATAGAGTAGAGACAGAGACTAAATGACTAATCTAGTTTCTATTCATTTTAAGTTATAAATAACCCAGTTAGCGTTCAAAGTATTGCTTGAGATGAATAGTCGTTTGATTGAATCGTAACCACAGTATAAACTTGTCTCAGAAGCGAGGAAAGGATGATGTGCCAAAAGGTTCAATTATTTATTTGACGGACGCTGTGAAATGGTAATTCACGGTAATTTACAATTCTTTGGAACACGGTTACATAGTCCATTGTGAAATAGTGATGATGATGGGAGTTGTTTAATTCTGCCCTTGTGTGTGGGTAGATAATAGCTGGTAGCATACGACGTTAGAAGTAATTGAAGGATGAAAGATTAGTTTCGTCTTTTCGTCTATTGACATAACCTCGGCAAGAGGTTTCTGCTCTCCTCGTACGTTACATGTTGGATTGCTGTATGAATCATGAACCGAGTGAATGAATTCTGCTCACATAATCCGAGAATGATCCAGTGAAGAATTTTAATTAAAGAATTCTCTGACTGCAGTTTAAATAACAGAGGAAATATAAAATTGGCTTGATGGGTAACTTCTACTCTGTAGGCGTCCTTATTGCACTGTGATATTGTGTATACTAGTGTATAGTGTATGTGTGTGAATTTAAGTGGAGAGAGAATGTTCCGTAGGGTGCTGGAGTTTAGTTAGTAGTTTGTACATAACTGTGGAAAGTGTTAAGGGAGGTTCAGCTGTGTAGTGTGAGGTTGGTTGTTGTTGCAATAACGATGCGGAGTTTTTAGCTGCATAAAGTGAGAATGAAGGATAAACGCAGGAGAGAAAGTTTACGAGGAAGTATTTGCAGTGTGGTAGTTGGGCCGAGTGTAATTTGAGTGCGTAATGACTTGATGTTAATGACTACTATCACAAATGAATAGACAAAAGGAGTCTTCACTCTGGATTTATTCGTGAGGAAAAGCCATTTGAGAGAGAGGAATATGAAATTTGAGAAAATCAATGGTAATGAGTATGCATGTTTATCTCGTGTCTTGTCTCTCCTTGTCCCGAACTATTAGTAGGGGCTTTGGAATATTATAATGTGAACATTGAGGAGAAAGTCAATGGATGATGATGTTTGTGATGATGATGATGGTGATTTCACAAGTTTCTGGTGTTATCTTTGTCCATAGGCGAACGTGGGTGGTGGAATGGTGAAGCCAGTCCTTTAGGAGAGTGACAGTGAGTTAAACGTGAACTCTGCTCAATCTCTCGTTCAGGAAGAAGGACGGAAACTGAATTTCTGGAGAGTCTGGAGAAAGCCATATTGTAATAGTTGGGTAGAAACTACCACAGGACTTTCTGAACAAGACTAACAATCAGCCGAACAACTGTGGCTGTTTGTTGTTAGTAGAGAAGATAATAATAACAATAGCATCAAGACGAAGCGCTGTTGAGGATCAAGAAAGTAGCAAGTGTGGACATTTGATAAAGATGTATCGGTTTCAAGGAGGAACAAATCGATCTAACGGCATTTATTGTGAGCCGGAAAATACACATTTCTCGTCCCCCCATGTGAACAAGAAGAGCACCAAAATGAGGCACCACCATCGAGTCACTCGTAGTAACAATCGATCTCAGCATTTGCCGCATTCGAGAAATGACACAAGTATGGACTCAGAAGCTGACTCTTCCTCCGAAGTATCTGATGGAACTTATCAAGATTCCGATACTCATGCTGGAATGACCATGCCCAATCGACTGAACATCACCCAAAATGGTACAGTCAACTTTTACTTCTATCTTTTATCTTTCTCTCTCTCTCTCTCTCTCTCTCTCTATCGCTGTTTACATGCACGAGCTAATGTCCCCCTTAAAACGCATCTTTTTCTGTGGTCCTTTTACGCCTTTTTCACTCACAACTGCGACAGTCTGTTACGTCTGCTTCTGCTTTATTAAATTTGCGGATGAAATGATGTATCCTCCGTAAGTTAGTCACTGCGAGAAGGAAAACTGGAGATGGAAAGCTTCTTAAATCTCGTGCACTTAACTCTTTGAAGTTCAAATAAGATCACATTATGCCCATCAATTTCCGTGTATCTCGTGTGTGCACGTCAACGTTCTGCTTGGAATTCACCGTTATTATTATTAATCCGAGTGAAGAAGGAAGCAGGAAGGAATGATGAGGCCTGGCATTATTATCGCAGTGAGTGTGCATGTGCCACAAAACAACCAACCAACCTGCTCTCCGTTGGCTGGAAATACATTAAAGACAGTGACTATTTTTACGCTGGTTCGTATGGGAACGCCCAACAATAAAAATAGTAGTTTGTTGGATCATGTAGAGTCCCTGTTTGGTGGCAATGGGCTTAGGGTGAAATGATGGCGAATCAACTCTTCTGCACATCACAGAGAAAAGAATTGAAGGGTAGGAAACAACATTGAGGAGCTTCTTCAGGCTTAACTTTCTGTATCATCAAATGTCCAGTCTGAGCAGACACAAAGACCACTCCAGTCTACAGTCTCAGATTCGGATATATACATTCACGCAAACAGTACATAATATATAGGTATACGTACAAGTATATAGTCCTCGGTTGGTGTTGGTTATAAAGTGGAAACTCACTCACTCACTCTATAGACGAAGACGTGGAGAATCTTTATGGTCAATTTTTATTTCTCTCTCACTCTCACTCTTATTTTTATTTCGTCTTCCTTGACTTTACTTCAAATTTTACGAGTCCATCTCAACTATTGGCTTCTGAACTGTAAAGTAAACCCAAATTATTATCTACGAGGGATGGCGACGAACTGAAAACAGAATTTGAATTGTTGGTGTGGGGTGACCAGCGGGATCAAGAGTAAAGTTTAACGGAATGAAAGGAAGAAGTGAAAGTTATAAAGAAAGGTCATGATTTTATTTATAGTGAGGGTTTGTCTGTATACTTCTGACTTCGGAGACTGCTACCCTGTTGGACATAAAAAAGGTTGTTGTCGTGTTCTCACTCCCTCCGAGTGGTCCCTATGTACTTTTATTTCTACTTGGAGTTGACAGCGAAGGTAAAGGTGAGAGAGGGAAACATCCTTGTCAATCCTCCAGTAGGGAGTTATGTGGTGAAGGAAGAGTACGAAGTAATGGGTCACTTTCCCTTTCATGGAATTGTGGAATACAGGAGATTGTTTTCCTTCTCCAACAGTAACGGGTCATTTATTTTAGGGAGATGTGTGGAGGAGTAAGATATCAATAAAGAAGCATATACTGTTGTGTGTACGTGTGTGTGTGTGTGTGCCTTCATGCTCAGGCATGAAATGACAGGAACATTAGAGAATGGAGAAGGATAAAATTGAAGGTTGTTCATTATGACTGAGCGAGCATAAAATATATAAAAGTGATTTGAATAAAGAGATATGAGAAGAATAGGTCGATTTACCGTTCGGATTAGAGTAATAACGCACTGTCTGCATTTTGTAGTTTGGAAATTCACTCAGGAGTAGTTGGAAACATGGGATAAATAAAATTGAAGAAAGAGAGGCAGGCAGCGTGCAGACACATTCCACCGCAAGAAGAAGGTTGTGTTTAGTAGGAGAGTAACTGTAGTTGTGTTGTAAGTGGAAGAACGAAGGAAACGAGAACGTCGATAGTGACAGTGAAGAATAAACCGAGGTGATGTTGGTGGTAGTCGTGGTTAGATTGATAGACCTGGTAGCAATAATAATAATGCTCTACAAGGTCTCCACGCCTGCCAAAAATATACCTCTTCTCTCTCAGAGTCTTTTGTTCCACTTCCACCTTATTACTTCGAGTAGTAGTGAGGACTTTGTCTGAGAAAGTGAAAGTGTGTGCAGGAGAAGAAGAAGTATCGTGGCTTCTAGTGGCAGTGGTGATGGAGCAAGAGTGTCAATGCAAAATAAAACATGCCAGGGAACGTGGAAAATGAAATGGAATGGAATACCCAAGTGAGAGAAACTGCTCTCTCTCTCTCTCTCTCTCTGTCTCTGTCTTCTCTCTCCTCTCTCTCTGAGATTGAATGAGTGACGTGAGTCTAACTTTAATCGAAAGTATTGATTAAGTTAGAAGAAGAGAAAGTACTGAGAGTCTTAGAGGTGTTTGATTGTGAAGGAGTTGTGTGGTCCTCCTAGTAGAATTTGCACTTTCACCAAGAGAAAGTTTGCGTTTACGGGCCTCCCATGTTTGTAGGGAAAGTCTTCAACTAACGAGGTATATAATATAGGACGAGGGAAAGTATGAGTGTGTGTGTATAGATAGAACGAACTGTCTCGGGAATTGCCAGGTTGGATGAATTTAATGTCTCTGTTTGTCCAAGGTGTATGGTTCTTCTTGATAAGCTCCCTTCTTCTTCTTCTTCCTCCTTATATGTATGTATGCGGAGTAATTCCATCCACTTCCACCAGACTTTTGTTTTTTATAACCGTGAACCTTCTTCTATATACGCAGGGTGAGAGTGAGCAAGAGAAAGTATCCAAATTTCCACTAAATTCCACCGGCAGACAATCGGTCACACCCTCTCTGCTTCTTCGACTTATCCTTTCAAACTGGCTTTGTGTGTGAGGGACCGAACTAAACAGACTTTTAATATATTCTGGACCATGAGACGAGCCTAATATTCTCACTCTCGCTTTATCTTCCCTTCACTCTCGTATAAACTGGCTTAGCTGGGAGTTGAAAGGTGTCGTCGACTAGCAGACTTCCTCCCACTCTATACAGAGAGAGAGAGTAGGGAGTCTATATGTTCGGATATTGGATGGTAATAACATACAAATGAGATTGGTTCAACGGGACTAACTGTGTGAACTTGGGAAAACGAGCTCTCCTTCCAATTGACTTGACAGCATTCGCGTATTTCTGATCAGCGAAAGAAGGGAGAAGAAATTTAGAAGGGGACATTCTGTCGTTGTTGCTGCTGCTGTTGCTGCAGTCGAGAGAGTCAGGAAAGTTTATGCGTACTTAGTGCTTATTTACTGACTTTAGTTACTCCACCGAATCGAAGTGCATGTGATAAAGTTATTTCATGTTTGTAAAAAGAGACCAAAGTGAGGGCATTTTAGATGAGACACGATTCTCAGGATAGTAACCAAGGCCGATTTTTACATTCTCCCTGGGGAATAGCAAATGTCTCCTCTCCGTAATGAAACCAAGAGTTTTTCATGGTGGACTTCACTCGAGCAAGAAAGTGTAAGCACAGCTTCAACTCAAAGGAATGAGGGTCCAGCTTCGAATCAACCAGCACCATGCGTACTCCTACAGTCTGTAGCAGTAGGAGAAGAAGTGCAGTGGAATCGTTGAACTATCTTGATTCACCGTAATCTAATAACACTGAAGCAGTATGGCTGAAGATTAGAGGAAGAAAAAAGTTAAAGAGTAGGAAGAAGGGGGCAAGAGATTGAGTGGTATTTGTACTGTAAGCTTTAGTGATAAATGACCCTGGGCCTGTCTTTGATTTGAATTTGATTACCGTTTTTGTTCATTTAGCTAAAAACTTTTGAATCCTCATAGTCTTTATCTTTAAACCCCTATCCCACACATCCACGACAATAAATCTCCAGCAGCCTTTCTCTCATCCTAATTTTTTCCTTCTTGCCCAAATGAAACCAAGTTAAGGAGGAGCGAATGAGGACCTGGAAGAGAAACTTTGCGACAAAAAGTCGAGAGGGGATAAAAGACATTGAATAATATCTACAATTGCTACACACGTATCTCCACATAGGAACAGCAGTTAGTGTAAGGGAAGCGGCGGTGGTGGTGGTGGTGGAGCTCACAAAGTCATTTCTTTTTGAATGAGTTTAAGGAAAGGCGTTTAGCAGATACGGAGAGAGAGAGAGTGTAAGTGTAAGAAAGGTGTGAGGAGAGGTTCTCGAGACACAAAATCGAGAGGACAGGAATCTGCCGTGGAAAGAGGTAAAGAATGGAGAGAGAGAGAGGGTCTGTTTGGAATGACTTAATACCTCATGCATTTACAATCACCGGGTCTAAGCTGTTCGCAACACACTCGGAGAAATTACCTCGTGCTTGACTTATCTCCGTCTACTTTCACCGCAGCAGACTCTGCTCCTTTCGGTCGTCTCCTCCTGCATTTCATTACAGTAAATGGCTAACTAAGGAGGAGCGCGTTCCTTTTCCTTCGAAAGAATACAAAAGAAGGGGCCGGTGTACAATAGAAAGAAATAATTTCAGCCATTATCATTAAAGAGAGGGAAAGAGTTATTGGCTTGAATGTGTTTAACTTTTATCGTTCGTATCTGCTTGTGGTAAGAAAAGATTTAACTGCATTCTTCTTTTTAATTGAAGGAGGAGCGGACTCCCCCCCTGAACCTGCCCCGTCTGACATCCCGATGAGAATGAATGGAGGGATGAGACCACTTAAACCGTACGGAGGTGAGATGGATCATCCGGACTCGGAACACACGGGGTATCACATCCCTACCGGTGCTGGCCTGTATATTCCAGGAGCAGGTACAACTTACAATTACACGGCGATTCATTAGCCTTTAAGTGACAGGGTTACCACCTTTTCACTCCACTTTCTCTTCCAACGCGCTAAACAAAGCAATTGGTGGATGTAAACGAAGATTCTCTTAGGTAGCATCGCATGCTGCATGTGCGAACACACTGAGGAAACCCTACCACCAAAAGACGAAGTTAGAAACAAAGTTTGCTCAGCTATTTCTATGCGGAGAGAGGAAAGAGCTATAAATATTCTTTTCCGTGCTTTCACCATACCTGTGAAGTGGGTTGGAATTTGCACTCCTTTCGTGATGAACATGAAAAATTAGTTCCACATTCTGTGGAAAGGACAAGTAGCATGAAAACATTTGGAACATGTGGAACGGGTGGCTACACACACACACTCACACACACACACACACACACACCGACTTACACAGGAAGCGGGAGGTGGGTCAGATGCCAACTTCGACTGGCTCCCACATTTCCCTACAAATATGCACATAAACAGTCTGGCTGGAGAACGGGAACGTAGATTATTATTTTCTATGAAGTGATTATTCAGTCATTTCTGTTCAGGTGTATTTCATGGACACCTGACATGCTATGCTTGCTCTCAATTTGTCATACAAATCGACGTTTTTAATTGAAACCAGTGGTTTGGCAAGAAGGGCTGAGTGCGGAATGATCTTTTCATGAAGTTTGGTTGGATGCATTTTGAACCTCTGTAAATTGTGGTGTTTGGCTGGAAGGAAAATAAGGTGGAGGGATTCTGAAGTCCTTGTGATGTCATTGCTTGTCTTGTTCATAAAATTACTGGAGAGGAATAGGAGCCATCATTGCTTTAGAGAGCAAATCTGGGAACTCAATCATACGTAAAGATCTCATCTGAGTTCTCTCGCTTCTGTTGGGCGAAGACATTCATATTATTATTATTTTGATGGGAGTCTTTGAGCGTTTATTCATAGACACCCTATCTTAAGAAGCATCGAGATATCGAGCACACATTCCTGCCTTGCCATTCCGTGCAACTTGTTCACGCATCGCTTGCATTCATTCAAACCCCTCACATAAATATCCTCCGCTTGAAATGATGCAGTATCCCTTCACATCATGTTCGTAGTGATGATCATCTCGATCCATCTCATGTTCTGAGTCACACAAAAAGTCCATGTCATCCGGCCTTCTTCCTCCATCCGAAGTACTCCATTTGTAGTGCTGATGCTGAGGGTTAAAATAACGGGTTTAATTTCATGCTTCCAGCTTTTATTAGTTGTAACAAGTAGAACTCTCTCGTGAATGTACTCCAGGCGACTGACGACTAGGAGCAATAAACAAACGGTGTGCGTACATAAATGCAGCCGTAATAGAGTCGTCGTCTCGTGATACGGAAAAGCTTTAAAAATGAGTGGCGGTGGTGAGACGGCAATTTGAGGAGGAAAAGGTGGTGCATTTGGGCCAGAATGGATGTATGCAAATGCCAGAGTGCCATTTAAAGACCCCTCTCTCCTCTCGTCATCAACAGTCATTGTAATGAAATTTTCATTTAATTCTATTCGTCGTGTTGATGAAATATATGGGTAGTTGTAGAAGGAACTAATAGCAATAAATTATACTCGACTCAACCTCCCAACCTCTCACTCAGCCTGTATTAATTGTATCCGGAGATTAGATTTGTCCACACGCTCTGGTCAACTCACAATCAAGTTGGAACCTTTCTATTTCCTACTTTGAAGTAATCTACTCGTGTAGGAATTAAGGTTGCTTGCTCGCAATTTGCAATTGAGGGAGACGAAAGGCTTTGGCTCTTTGGAGGAAACCTAAATGAGTTTTGTGTTTAGAAGAGTTGGATAGGTAGGTAATATTGGCCTTCATCAAAACTAATATTTCATTTAGACTTTGATCCATTTGAGAGGAAAGCTCTTACTAAACCACCCAAGCCTTGTGTGTGTGTGTGCCTTTTCTCCATTCAATTTTATTTGCTGGAGATCCGTAAGTCATGGAAAAATAGGGAAGACGCAAGTTGCAAGCACACCAGAGGTTAAAATTACACAGAACGCGTAGAGACAGAAAGAGAGGCTTAGAGAGAGTGGAGAGACTGAGTGAGTCAAATTTAATTTAATCCCGACTGTGAAAACCTGCAATTTCTTCATTGCGTTTGAGCAAATATGATTTGTTTGGTTGTACGCATAACTAGTCGTAGTCGTATAGGGTAGGAAAGTGTTTGTAGGGAAGGATGGAGTATGAAAAATAAGGGGAGAGAGCATTTTTCTCCAGGCTTTGATAAGAATATTTGTTAGGATGAGAGACTACACACTACTCTGTCATCATAAACGCTTCGTGTTGTAATAACTCTCTCCTTGTGTGTATGTAATTCCCAGCTTTAGTTCCATAGATTCTTTATGGAGAGAGACTGTCGACTTTCACAGCCCATTACAATCCACGAAATCCTTGAAATGAAGTAGGAAACTAAAATAATAAAAAATCGCCTCTATCACTTTCCATTATCAAAATGTAGGAAGGCGAAAATGGAAATCAACTGTGTACATATTTGTTGGGTGGATGTTCATCCCATCATCATCATCGCCATCATTTCAGAGGAGCCTACCCAGACAGAGAGACAGAAGGGTATTAACAACGGAGAGTCCTTTTCCGAGGACACGTATAGGCAGAAGTCCTTTGACAAAGTTGTGCAGAGAATAAGGCAACAACAACGCGAGAATGATCATCAAGCCCTTCTCTCTACATATTATGGATTTACATTTGCCTGCATAAACCCACCATGGCTCCAGTTGACACTGTTTTTCTCGCTCACATATCACACGATTAATCGTATTCTAACTACACTGTGAGCAGTTAATATGTCATGTCTGAATTGAATAGTGGAGGCTTGTGTGTAGGAGACTTGGGATGTCCTCAGCTTAGACTTTGTTGTGTGTGACTCAGCACATGGGTTGTGTGGACATGTCCTGGTTTAGACTGTATGGAAAATCGAATCCTTAGTTACATTGTAATCTCTTTTCACAAAATGAGGGAAAGCTGGAGGCAGACGAGGTTCGAGATGATCAAACTGAACACACATTGAAATCTGCAGGGTATTTTGGATGAAGTAAGCTCCCTTGGCTATTTTGTATTAGAGTATTACACACATACACAGCCCCTTGTGTACGCTAATACCCGGAATGAATTGAACTCAAGACCAACAAAATTCAAGTTGCTTTTGTAACGAGAAGGTATAAGGTCTCTCTATATGAGAGTTCTCTCCCTGCCTTCTACTAACTAATGTACACAAGTTCAATTTCCTTTGGTAGCCTACAATGAACTCTGACTCAAGTCTACGCGATGACTCTCTGTGGAGAGTGTTGGAAGTCTTGAAATCTAGTTTTTTGATAAACTGTAATTGAGTTTGAGCTCTTTCTACAAAACACTTTTTCCTTTATCCCCCCTGATATGTAATTTTTCCTTCTTTGAGCCTCATTTGATTTGCTCTGCCTTCCTTCCTGTGTGCCCAAATATCTGTGCACGCTCATTTCGCTGCATGTAGTCTTATAGAGTAAGCAATGTAGTTGAAGGCAGTCGTGCCAAAGCTTAAAAGGAAGGAGTGTGTGAGATAGTTGAGAAAAGTGTGTAGGAAGGAAGAAAGAGCTTGTGATGAAAATTGTTAACCTAGCTATCATAATGTTATTACTTACTTTCGCCCTTCCTTTTTAATACTCTTTCGGTACGAAAAAAACGAAGGAATTTTCCAAGAAACCCATTTTCTTGAGTGTCTCTAGTTAACCGGGTATTCTTAGAAGAGTCTTAGTCTTAGTAGTAGTTTTTCATGTGTGCTTCGCAGTAGAGAGACGGGACCAGGGTGTGTGTATATATAATGTATATATCCACCTTACTTTACTCTCTAGCTTAATTCGATTCAGAAATTAAACTGATTGCATTCTTTCTATTTCTGTGTAAATATTTTCAAGCGTCACGAATTTTCTGGAATCGAGTGTGTTCATGTGCCATCGTGGAGTTTTTACCAAACACAAACCCAGACGTTTCATTTGGCGAATTGTTGTGTTACCATTGCCTTCCATTCTGTGGGCATTACTGTGTACGCAATGAAAATGCAATTACTTTTTTATTTCGAGTTAGTCTGTCTCTATACATAAATACATACATATTGCTTTCCCAGGGTTTCGTGATGGATAATTTAATCGGGAAATATCATGTATAATGAAGTAGTATTCTGTATCCAAGAATGGATTATCTTGGTACTTTTGTTTCTATATATGGGATTATCTGCATCGAATGGATTGATAGGTAAGACTTTTAGATAGATTCTCACACACACTACGATTAATTTATGAATGTCAATGTGTAGTTAATCGATAAAAGAGTAGTTGCTCACTGAGTGAGGCTTTGGGTGTTCTTTCCAACTGTTCTGATTTTTTACAGCATTTTGTACATCAGCAAGTTGTTATTTTCAATGCGAATACGCAGTCACATTTTGCAGAAAGGTGATTAAAGTTTAGTGTAGCTATTGGGAGCGAAACGAAATGAATCTATACTGGGACTGTAGAAAAGAATACACACACTATACACTCGGTGTTGATAAATGAATGTGAGTAATCTGTAACGAGAATTGGAGTTCTTTTCTACTTCAGTTGTTTTTAAAGCAGAGAATATTTTGGTGAAAGAAATTGAGACGTGCATGAGAAGAAATCTTGGCTGGTATTTAGATAAGGGTTGCATATTTACATATAAAAATGATGCATATACTTTTATCTAGGAACTTCACGTTGCTATTTAGCTAACTCGAAAGCTGAGAAAGAAACTCGCGACGGCTGTTGTTGGTTTTGGTCCATCTACGTAACAACCTCTTGAAAGTAAAACACGGTCTTTGCATTTACAAAATCAAATTTGGTTATCTACTTCTCTTGAAAACATTTTTCCATTTGTATACGCGTATTTGTATTTGGAATCCCGTATTGTGAATGCATGCATGTACTTACTATTAGAGAAACGCGAGTAGGACTATTCAGAAGAAACTGAGTTTTGCACTTGAAAGATGTTGGTGATGATGTAGTAACCGCATTTGCAAGCCAAAGCACCCAATGTTTGTATAATGTCATGAAAATATCATGTTGAATTTTTATCCAGCCAGCTGTATGAGTGAGAGGTGTAATGTGGTATGATGATATTCAAAACTTGTGTCTACTTTACTTAACGGATTTTTTACTTTGGGCTGGTTCGCACAGCGAGAGTGTTGGGTATCCTGTGCAAAGATTGAAAAAGAGTGAAAGAGGAAGGAAACTCTTAAAGCTCGTCATCATGCAACTGACAAGATGCGTATGGTATGGATGTGCGATTAAGCTAAAGTTACACACGTTCTGTGTGTACACATACACTTCTACAGAAATATGATTAAGTGGTTTTCACACGTGGTGGAGTTTTATTTCATCCGTAACCAATCATAGAAACATTGGAATGAACATTAAAATAGCAAAATCAAAGGCAAAATATGCTAGCAGAGCATTTAGTTAGCAGAAACTTCGAGACCAATAACTTCCGCTAGCTACTCGTGCAGCTTATTATGCAAGAGGGGGATCATTAGAGAACACTTTCGGATGTGCAGGCATGGATGAACATCTCATTATTTTGTGTGTGTGTGTGTGTGTGCATAGTTAGGGTAGTTTGCAACACAAGAAATGCGCAATCGTCACCATTCCATTAGATATTCGTTCTTAAATTGTATGTGCTCTGCGAGTGTGTGAAGAAAGATCAATAAATCTTAGAGAAAGACGTGATGGAGAAGTGGGAGTTTGTATTTAAGATTTCTCAATAAGACACACTCTGCTACACTGTGTAGAATAAAATAAGGTTACGTAGGTTGTGCATATAGTCTCGATAAATGAAGTTGAATGACGCGAAAGAGAAAGTAAGACACACTCATTGTTCGTCAATGGTAGAATGTCATTATTATATGACACTCTGGTGAGCTCCACTAGTAAGTTGGTTGTGATTGGCTTTCTCATTTATAATGTAAGATGATGTCGCGTAGACCTTCTCCAGAGTAGCAGAAGGAGGAGCAGCAGCAACCAAGTGAAAGCTGATGGTTACTTTGAGTTGGACAAACAAGACTAATACCCACACTTATTGTCCTGGCTTGCTTCCCTGTAATGGGAATACATGATTGGCTTAGAAGAGTATATTGAACATCACCCTCAAAATGAGACAATAGGAGAGTAATTAGTGTTAAGGAAACCAGGATCTCATGAACCGGAAATTATATCTGTATTTGATGAACCATAGACGAATACAAGTGTATGTGTAAGTTCAAAACCTCGCCCTATCTGTTTCACACGAGGAAAGCATTCACCCATGCAACCAACCTCAGTATCGCATCACACACCACTGCCATCATCATCGTCCCTATAGAGATTACACCCCGTATAAGGAGGAGTAGATTTCTCTGGTTTAAGACTTAGTCATGGTCGCTGGGACACCGAAGGAGTTTGGACAGATAAATGGAAAAGATAGAATGTGACTGCGTGTGCAATACTAAGATGAAACATCTGATAGCCTCCACATGTATCAGCTTTCTCTGCACTCCCTTTATTTATCGACAACACTTTCCATACTTCCCCGTTCCTTCCTTTCCTCCCCATAATAATAATATTCTTTCTACAGGGCCATTGCAGAGCATGACTTGCATTTTACAAACTGCACATCAAAGTAGTATGCAGTGAGTGTATACGTGACACAAGGGAATTAACAGCGAGGAAACTTTCGCCAAAAATTTTGCAAACAAAGTGAAATGCTCCTTGCATAGCTAAATTAATCGACTTTTTGTCCTACATATTCAGTCCAGTTGTGACAAGTATAAACTAGATTTATGAAGGAATTTGGTGGTGAGAGTCAATCAACAAGCAAAAGTAACGCTGAATTTTTTGCATTTTTGCTATGTGGCTTCCGCCAGACTTATTTATTACGAATATTCGGGATATTGAAGGTTAATACGAGAACGCCCTTAAGAATTATGTCAATGGAGAAATTGCAAAGCAAGTAATTTCAGGAAATTGTGAATGATTATTCAAGTAATTTTCGCTAATTTGGAGTGAAATGTTTGTCTACGAGACAATAAGTATTAGCAATTAAAAATGAAGGAGAGCAATTAAATATTACGGAACATTGAATCGATAAAGCAATTTTACATGCGAATTTGAGCTCAAGAACTTGTTATCTGTTGAAGGTAGCAATACGAGCAGAAAAAGTTATTTAAGCCTCAAAAAATGACATGTTATATGTATGCAGACTTAAGGTTTCTTTGTAGATAATCAGCAAATATTGATCTACCGAATTAGCTATTCCTGTCGGAGACTTCTGTATCGAAACTGTGTTATGTGCAATCGTATCATTATTTTGGTGAAGGTTTTTATTGTGCTGTATAACCTTGAGTTCAAAAGACTCTTGAAGTGTCTCCTCACGGAAGAATAATCAGCTCACCAGCTCCATCAGTATGACAACCGACTAAAGCAATTGTATGAAAATGAATGATGTATATAGGTGATCAGTGTTTTCTCAGTAGCGTATCAAGTATCTTCAAGAAACTAAGGATGAATGAGTGACATGGTGGTTTATGTTGTTCAGGAGCAGTCAGTTTTTTTTGCTGACATGATTAGTATCATTTCCTTTCTCCGTAGTGAGTTCATTTGTGCGCCTTTATATCGTTCTGCATTTTTATATAGTAAGAATATTTTATGACTGTAAAATAAGACTTCAATTTCTGCTACCTTTGAACGACAAGAAATACATTAGACTTTAAGAGAGAGACGATTTTTTATACGAGGAAAAAATTCAAAAGACGAATCCATCTTGCAAAAAAAGTTACTCCTTTCAGAGTTTGTTTAGTTTAAAATAACGTGTAGGTATATTTGTTGTAAGTTGGTAGTTAGAAGCAGTTAAAGTCAGCCAAGTTTAGTTCTTTCTCTGTGTTTCTCCTTCTCGAGATAAATGGAGAAAAAAGACCGAACTCGTAAATGAAAAATGATTGCCAAGTCTCGTAAAGTGACATTATCTCAAATTCAAATCATCGCATTAGTTTGTTATATTCCCTGTTGGGTCTAGAAATCTAGAATAGGAGAAAATAAGATGAACCAAGTCGTCGTTGGCGTTAGGGAAGGGTTTTTGTAGGACTGTATACACACACAGTTTGCTGTGTACTACTATTGCTGCAGCACCACCAGCAGCATGGATTTAGTTATGTCTCCTATGCATTCATACTTGGAGAGAGTTAATGTAGGACATGATACACGAATATATTTATAGGGTCGTCTTAAGCTCATAACAAGACATACATAATATAGACTGGATGTTCGCTGACGATATATCCGCACCTTTTCCTGTCTTCTCGTCGTCGTCGTCTTATTAGTAAGTTCTTTTTGGAGACCGACGGAGAGCAACTAATTCAGATGGTTCTTAGAACATAATGATATTCAGTAGTAGTGGTGGCAGCAGTTCTTTTATCTCTTTCAGAAATCATCGTTGCTCAGTTCTTCTCTATGAGTAAAAGTAAATGAGAAGCAGATTTTGAGCTAATTTTGCTCCTTTGACAACGACATGCCATCCGATGCCATGTCATTTCCTTTTACTGCAGTTGCTTTAAGTTATACTAGACACAAGTTATCGATCTGCGTCATTGCCTTCCCTACTACACACGTATACTCACACGATGATATAGCCCAGCTCCATTTCCATAGGGTCTGCCACGCAAAGATAATGAAAAATTGGTACGAATGGCATGCACAGGAAATCCCTGTAGAAAACTTTCACATCAAATGTGCTGAGCTGCACAGCAATCGTTGCAGGAATGAAGAAAAAAATGAAAAGCCATCAATATTATGGGCAGTCAACAGCAAAACAACGTAGGTAACAAAAACGACGGAGATATAAGCGAGATAAAACTTCAATTCCTGCTAATGGCTATTCGGAAGTTGTACTATTTCTGGGAATAAAGTTAAAGGCTTAGAGGAAGCAACCAGAAGATGGTACACATGCAGGAGGGCAGCAAGTAGCATTAAGTCTGTGGACACTCTCCTCTGACAGATATATCACCTGCGAATGCCTTGGCAGGATCCTTTTGCCACGGTCATCGTCTCCGTCTGCTCCAGCAATGCTCCTTGTGTTCCTAAACAACTGAAGTGAGGTGTATTATCAAGGGATTCTTATTAGAATGGATAGCACGCATGACATAAATTTATCAGAATTTGAAAGAAAATTGAACCAATGATTTGTTACTGATATGTGTGGTTTTGCTGGATAGTAAAAACTCACATCAAATCCAAACCATCCTTTTTGTTCCCCACGAGAGTATTAACGTGTCAATTTTAGGGAGACAAATCGGTACATCAAATTGGCTTCCCAACCTTTATTTTGATTTATTGAAGCGGTGGAGCTGTCCGGCCAAGCAACATGCTGCTGAAGCTCCTCTCGCATCACACACACATTGTAAATATGACCATCATCATGTGCTCTGATTCACTGTCAAACACTCTGTAGCTTTCTCTAAGCTCGTAGAAATTCTCCATCATTATCTCGGAGCATGTGTCAGGTTTCCGGATTTGAAAAATTATTAGTCATATCACACCGAAATTCAATTCCGATTCTGTCGGGTCCACAATGAATATAGAGTCTGGAGGAAAGGCCCAATCTTCCAAGGAACTTATCTCTCTTTTCTCTCTCCTTCTCATTATGATCGGCCAATTCTCGAAGGAGTGAGTGTAAATGTGATATCATCTCCCAGTGTATATTTCATTCATACTCCCCGTCTAAATCCATTTAAGGTTGCTTCTTCCTTCCAAAGGTTTGCTTTTTTGCAAGCGATGGAGATGCAGGCATGCGAAGGTTGTTTGCCTTAGTTGGCTTCAGCATTTATCATCAAATGCACATTTGTATTGGTATTGTTGTTGACAGAGATGTGTGCTTGTTTTTTCAGTACTTGCTGTAAGTACTGTGAGGATAAGTTGAAGAGATGAGTGATACGCACAGAGTATTTCAAAATCCGTGCGTTTCTTCCGCTTCCTTCATCTACGTTGTTGAAAGTAGCATCAGCGAACACTTCATCTTGTTCGTATTACGTTGGTTGAATTAATTGATGATGGAGAAGGGCTTCATGCTGCTCATGTAGAAGCCGACTCATTTACTTTGTTTGACCTGTGCTCGAGAGTCCACTTGTAAATCACGGTAAGTGAGGGGATTGTGTGTGTGTATTTGGTGGTAGCTGAAGAGATTCATTGTACGGAAAGATGGTGATTTGAAGTGTTCTCCGGTATTGGGGAAAGAGTACGCATGATGGTGCATGCAAACATTTTAAGTTGGAACTAGTTGGAAGCTGTAAGTGTGTACGGGTACAAGTGAATAGTAGAGATTTCCGTGCAATCAAAGTATTAGGAGAGTAATAGAATTGAAAGAGCATAACGGATGGAACAAGTGGGATGAAAAAGTGGGATTCAATTGATGGGAAAACAGGGTTGGTTCAGTCGAAAAGAATTCTTTGTTTCGAACAAGTATTTTGTATGATCGAATCACTGTGAGTGAGTGAAGGAGAGTCGTGTTCTTCCATTGACAAGTATCTTTAATACGGAGCAGATGTTTAAAGCCTGGGATTTGACAGCTTATTCAACCACTCGAAATAGAGAGAGAGATACCTTCGGGTGTACCTATATAGACAAGCTGTTTAAGAGTTTCATTCACTCTCCGCACCAGTTTGTAGTAGACTTAAGGGAAAAGATAGAGGTGTATTTTCACCGGGTGAGGCTTGTGGAGGACTTAAATGCTTAAGGATTTTATTATTGATGATGATGAACTGAAGTGATAGATTGTATGTATGTATGTATGTATGTATGAGAGTGGGGTGGACGGAGAGAATATGATTGGACGATGGTGAACACAAGAAAAATGAAGTACACACGCATCGGTTCGTATTGAGTGGTAGGATCAATGTGACATTTAAACCCTTTCGAAAAAGTACTTGGAAACGGGATTTCTGGTATAAGATCATTATTTGCTCAGGAAAGATGACGTTGGGTGACGAGAACAACGAGCATTGCAGTTTGATGTGTTGTGAAAGTAGAGGAGGACTAAGGAGGTCTGTCTATACGGTTGGAGACTGTGCGGATAGTGTCTTTACATATTTTTGCTCTTCCGTTTCCAAAGGAGAATATCTTTAGTGGAGCTGTTCGTGCCGGTAAATGGTTTTCGTGAAATCGATCTTAGATACATGAGAAGAGAAAGATCTGTGGAATTCGGGAATATCTGACTTACTGCACTGGCACTCTATTAGATGGGTAGAGCTGAGTGTGTGTATCTAAGTATCAAGTCGGTTTCGAATAGATTTTTGCACGAGAAGGAAGAGATCTAAGCCGCTACTCTGTATTTTTTCCATGTTCGTGGGCCTGAAAACACGAACACGTACATTTTACATCTTACATCTTTTGATCTGACTTCTTCGATTGATTCCATTCGTCTAACGTACAAATCTTTATCGCCACTACCATCGCCACTCCTTTGAGAAGCTCGAACCAACAAAACATGTTTCCTTTCTCTGTACCATTCAAAACAATGAGGCACCACAAAGCAAAACCCCTGACCCATCACTTTCTCTACTTTCCTTACTCATCATCAACGAATGTATGTTTCTCCTGAAAGAGGCAAGGGCAATTCGATTCCATTGTTCAAAGTGATGTTGATAAGCCCAGCTATACTCACACATATAACTGCCTACATGTATTTATCTCCGCCCTATCTTCTCCTTAGTCTTCAGAGTTCTTCACATCCATGCCCTTTTCAAAATTCCATCAACCAAAGAATGCACAGTTTTAGATTGATTAAACTCCCTCACTACACACATACACAAGCTTTTCATAAAAATAGCTCCCTCTACTTCTTTTCAATCCATCCATTCACATTCTGTTCGCATCGAGTCAAGTCGTACGATAGGAGCAATGGGAACATCAAATCATGACTCCCTCAGCAGAAGAGGCGCACTGCCGAGTGTAATATCATTTAGATCGTTCACTATTATTGTAATCCAACTCATGGAAGAGAAAAGAGAGAGAGAGAGAGAGGAAAAGTGTTTACATGAAAAATATTTAATATCTTTCATCCTTCTGAATTGATTCGGTTCTGAAGCGTGATTGAGACTTGAGCTAGACGATTTGAAAAAGAACTGCTTGTGTGTGTGTGTATATGTATATACACATACATGAAAACCGGAGAATGTAAAAGAATTCATTATGCTGCGAACATCCTTCGATGGTGACAGCATCACTGGGGAAAAGGCGAGTGTAGAATTCTTTTGGATTCTTCCATATGTCTCTTCTACATCAAAAATTCTTTTTCTTTCTAAAAAATAAATAAAAATCAAGAGTCTATTTATGCGTCTTCTCACACAAGTTTCTGAACTGTGTACCAGCTTCGAAAATACTTGAAAGTTTGAATGGGACTCATAAATGAAGTTCCAGCAACAAAGTAAACTGACTTTCTCCGAGATGATGAAGGGTTGCTGCTGGTGGGTTGTTGTGAAATGATACTTTTCACATGGAGAGACGTGTTTCCATAGAAACTTTCTCTCTCTTCAACTTTCATTACATGCGAGGGTTGATGATGATAGGTTGTTGGTTGGTGGGAAGTTTTCGAGAGAGTTGCTTCTGATGCTCGATGAAAGAATCAAGTGAGTTGATTCCAAATGACAGATGCACGTGGGCTTATTCCGAAATGAATTGGGTGGAAGGAGTTGCAGCGTCTGCTTAGCTTTGGATGTGTGGGATGAAGTAGAAAATACACCTTTCGCCAGGACGAGGGATCCAAGCGACCAAAAAGCGTATTTGCGTAATCACATAATCAAATTGAAATAGGCAGCTCTTTCGTCTAGTGTTCCCATGACGACCTTTTCGCCTTTCACTTCGATCATCATTCATGCTCCTTTCCTACTCTTCCTGCATTACGACGTGTGTGAATTCAGCCCTTCCTCATCTCTTTTTGTGTTTATGTTGTCACCCTATTACTTCTACCTGACTGCTTAATACTCTCTCCATTGCATTCCCAAGGCAACACACACACACACACCTTTTGTATTTGTCGTCCTCTCCGTCATCATACGACTGTCCTCCTTTCATATTTACCTCCTTGTTTATCAGTTCACAAAACATTTAAGCCTTTCCAAAAGATATCGCGTGTTAGGGAT
Source organism: Isotomurus palustris (assembly GCA_034696625.1). Classification (NCBI taxonomy): domain Eukaryota; kingdom Metazoa; phylum Arthropoda; class Collembola; order Entomobryomorpha; family Isotomidae; genus Isotomurus; species Isotomurus palustris. Next base: position 21,015 of record JAQGAD010000071.1, on the reverse strand, counting down.
GTGCGAGCAGATAAAACTACTAAACTTGCTTTGTGTTCTCTCCGGGAACCAGAAGCAACCAAAAGTAGCTTTACGGATTAGGAAATTCTAGTAAGATCAAAACTCACGAGTTACAACTGTACAGGTTGACGTGAATGAGTCTTCTTTAGTAGAATTTGCACCTTGACAACTCCTCGTTAATACTTTGAAGAGGAAGTTTCCAAGTCGTTTAGAATACTTCTGACAGTCTCAAGTTATTCGACAAGATCTTGCATAAAACCACTTTCATTGCTTTCTCCAGAGTTTTCTCCTTGCTTTGTGGTATCTCGAGATAAATCCCAAATAATGGTTGCTCAAGGATCTCAGGGAAATTAGGCGGAGTCTCAACTGTAGGCTTCTTGCTGCTGCTCCCACCGATGACCTAGCGTGGGTGTGCAGTGCTACATTATTAGCGGGAAGACGTAGGAGGATGATATCCCGAAAGATATTATTTATAAACTTCCATGTGACTGAGTTTTGCCGTAGTAGCGTTGATGTAAAATAGGAAAGTTATTTACGCTTGTAAACCCTTCATTGCCGTCATTCTTGTAAGTCGTCAAAGGCTTATTTAGCAGGTCTTATTTATTCTCTCTTTTTCATGGCACAGTAATTTAATACCTGCTCAATGGAGATGTTCTGCTTGTCATCTTATTCATCTCTAATGGGTAATGAGATCATTTGCAATTATATACCATTCAAAAGAGAATGAAGGAGTAAATCAATCGCGAGTGAAGAAGTAAGGTATTATTCGAGGATTTGTTGGTTTGTTTACTTAATTGCTACATAGTATTAATGTTCCTTAAGGAGAAATATTATGCTATAATTTAAACGTAAATTTGATGCGTATCAACTTTTTCTACACTAAAGCAGATCAGTTTACTATCAATTGGATGTTATTTGAGCGATTGAATTAATGACAGGGCTCAAGTTTCTTTACATTCAGTAAGGAATTTGGATTACTGAGTTGCTCCAGATGTTTTAATGTGCGACGATGAATGTGTGTGTCGTATCTTCAGGTTCCTATATAGGTTTCTACATCGGTTTATTGAGCGATGATAGATCGATAATGAAGGAGTACAATCTAGTTTGTTGTCAACATCTTTGGTAATTCCATTAAGGTGTTTGTTCCCTATTAGACTATCCAAGCTTGTGATGTTTTGATTGCGTTTTACTAGATTGAGTTGTTATTTCCATCATTATCCAATTTGCCTCTTCTATTCAGTGTGAATTACGTAGTATGCCTTTCCAATGAACCTAATCGTCCAATTTATCCGCATGATTAATACATCTAATTGATTAAATGGGAAATTGTCTCGACCTTGCCTCCTTGTTTCTTTGGGATGTACGCATATTGCGGAATTTCACTTCTGCTTCGCTGGTTCTAAGAGCAAGCGGATTTAAATTTCATGAGTCCTGAAACAGTAGGATAATTAGAAATTATGAGGAGCAGGTTTGACAAGTGCAAGGTTCTAAAGCTGATTGCAAATGAAAATAGCAAAATTAATTTAAAAAAGCGCAAATATTTTGGGAATTTCAAAGCTTACTGTACTGTAGAGTTTTATCTGCATTCCAAAAAGGGAGTGAAAGGTGTGTATACCCTGTAGATTATGGAGTAGACCCATGAGTGCGTGCTTTACTAATTAATGAACAATTTCCTTAATTTCCAGAGTACTTGATGTCCTCACCATATCAGCCAAAGTCGCCGATGCCAATGGGCACAAGCCTTGCCACAGCCAAGAAACTCTTCCAGAGTGACAATCTACACAATGAAACGGCAGATTCGAACAGCACCCTCAGCACATTACCAAGTCAAGCCAGGTAAGCTAAACTACTCCCTTTGGCCTATTTTACTCATGATTTACCTCCGTCGAAAGTGAAGTGTGTAGGAAATTTTATAATGAATCGCCCTTGTGACACTTTGAACTGAATTGCTGTGTCTGGTGCAAGCTGAACTTTACTTGGGTGTTATCACAACCTTCACTGCCTTATGTAGCGTGTGTGTTTCTTGTTTCATGTAGACAAATCTCTCTTCATTTGAGTCACAGAGATGTATACACAAACAAGTTCTGGTAGTTGTGTCGTTTGTAACAACAGAATATGAGAATACTTAAAGCTGAGTAACCTTCTGAATTATAGACACACGCGTAGGCACAACTTTAACCTTGTTGACCACCGCAGCCATGCACACATGTTATTTGACCCTGTGGACGAACAGGAATAAAGAATTCCTTCGAAAGTTTCAGACATCGTATAAACCATAAAGGGGATGTATCGATGGAGAAAGCGTATTTACAGCCGAGCTAAAATATGCAATGAGACCAAAGTATAAAGTAAGAAGCAAGGTGGAATCGATTCTGTCAAGTTTCTTGCGTTATTGCAGAGGAGTGAGTGAAGTTGCGCTAAAGCACACAGTATTATGGAGAAAGCTGTTACATTTTCTTTACACAGTTCACACTGATATGTTTGAACAACTTGGTTGTGTAGAAACCATTGAGTTTATCGGAGACATATAACTTTCACGACTTATTTGCATCTGAACTGCAAACTTCCTCTATTTATGTACCAATCCTTACTCGTTGACCTAAAAACATCACCCTTCTTATTTATCATCCCACTTTCACCATCACACTTCCAAGGCATCTGTTCTGTATAAAAGCAGACTTTGGATGCTTTCTCATCGCATCCTCCGGCCTCCCCCGTCTTGGCCCATTTCGCGTCTCATATTTTACTATCGTTTTCATCCATCGGTTAAGTCAAGAACAAACTTTGGGAAAGAGCTACGTACTCGAGGAGATCATTGATTCCTTATTGTACTGACAAGGTAAAATACGAACACTGGTGGCAGATAAATGGAAAGACTGTAGATACATATTCGCCATCAGTTGGTTTACGTACTCTGGAGGCACAGTGGTTAATATATAAGAGTTGCCCTCGGTTGAATCTTATCATCGAACTATTAAGTCCTACATGAAAACAAACACAAAGCAGGCATAACGCACAGCTTTCGTTACCACTTACATTCTCTTGGATCGTTCAGTCAGAGCCTTCAGCTTGACATCTTTCCAAACAACCCTATTCAATTTTAAGACTCCTGTCCAGACATTGTTATTTGCGTTGTTCATGAGACTGATCTGATTTTCTGTGAATTCTCCCGAGTGAAAATAAGGCCACAAGGTTAGTGAGCACGCCTTCCAAGTTCCAATATATACTTTCTGCCTGCTTCATTCTCGGATGCTGCGCTATCCTTTATTGTCTTCTATTTCGTCTATGTATCAGGCAGATATGGTACATGGTGGAAAGACAAATATCCGTCGGAATCCTCCAAGAACAGAGAAGTAAAAACAAATGGGTTCTCACCCTCACAAATGAAAAGTCATTTTGAATGTTTCATACCCAGGGTGGTTCTTATCTGGTTGAATATGAATGAATGCAAATTCCATCAAGTTTGGTGAATCTAATTCATGTACATCACCACGCTTTCTTGAAGTAAATTAGAGGAACGGAAACAATATATATTCTACTTCCAGGATGAAATTAATACTTAAAGTAATCTAGGTCTGAGGCGGAGCTTCCCTCTCTGCTAATCCATACAAAAGAGATAGGTCATAATAATTAAGGAAGCGAGTGGATCGTTTTCGTTGTTGCTCTCTTTTGCTCAACTAAATGGAAGGATTTGGTTCGGAAGGAACAAAGTAGTCTCTAGTGGAGGTGGAGAATGTAGAGAAACAAGGTTGGTAATAGATGCTTAGCGGTAATTAAATTCAGCCTCGGAGTGTACGAGAGACCTAGTTGTATTAAAATATGCATCGCTCATTGTAGAATACATAGTCATGATTCCTTTATGCTCGTTGAGAGGTGATTTCGTTCCTCTTGTCAGCCTCCAATCCAAAATATGACTGTCATCATCATTATCTTCTACTTCTATGACCCACGGAGCAAATATCTTTCTGCGGAGAGAAGGTCCCAGTTCCTGTGATCCTTCACTTTTCTTCCCTCTGTGGTAGGAAGCACGAGCCATTATGAATAAGCAAAGTGATACTTAAGCATGTATGCAGCAGCAAAGACTCAGAAATGACGATTCTCGTGAGGTGAACTCGCATCATTTTATTATTACACTAGAACCTTTGTTTTGGTTTAGTTTATGTAAAGCCTGTGCAAGTAGTCTCTCGTCCTTCCTCTGCCACGTGCATTGTAGAAAGAAGTGTACTCTCCCGTTTATACGGCCTACAAGAGTGTTGTGTCGACTCAAACAAAGGGAACTCATTGTGAATGCATCGTAGAAGTACTTGCTGCTACTTTCTCCAGTTTCATAACTTGTTAAAGTGCTTCCTTTTGTTTGCTCTCGTTATTGCAAAAGTAGCCCTATTCATGTCAGTATTTGTAGTGTTGTCGTCTCCAAAAAACTTGCAAGGAAAGTTTCCACATTTCTTTCTAACTGCTGCTTCTGCTGCGATGTGGATGGCGTCTAATCGTGGCCTCTCTAGTGTATCGACCTATACTCATTTTGGCTTTCAACTTTGGTTGAACCTGTCACCACTTAGGTGGACGCAAATAACTGTAGACAAACTACACTCTCCCGCAATCCTACCTTATCTGAACTTTCACTCTGCTTTCTCCTCATACATTAAATGTAAAAAATCACGTATTCATCCCCACATCCCAAATCCTCTGCTTCGCAGTGGCAGCGGCGGTGGTGGTGGCTCAGGAGAAATGGTACAAGACAGCAGTGCTGAGTCGGGCGGATTCGTTTTCAATGAATATTATGAAGAAACCCTGTTTTACAATGTTAAACAGGTCAGAAGGAAAAGTACAACTGTGGCAAACCCTATCGCACTGAATTACTGCGAGATAAATTCCAACCAGTCCAGTACTAAAGGATTCGTACAAACAAGGAACTTGCGTCTTGAAGGAAACTAACTCTCCAATACAGAACGGATAAGATGATGATGTAGGAAGCTCTGCGTTGAGTTTTAATGTGCATAAGCCTGATTCATTTAGTAGGTCAATATTAGTAGAGTGAATGTGTGTAGTTTTAGTTACAATTTCATAAGTGTACAGACGAAAAACAGTTGACATGGTTGTCTTAAGGAGCAATGACTCCGTGGAGAAAATATGAATGATGCATGTATTTCTTTGCATGTGTGGGTTTTTGCTTGGATTGTAAAATAGGATGAAGCAAGTACAGGTGAAATCGTCAGGTTGCCCTTGTCATTTGATGAAATATTCAAAGAGGAAAGGATCTTTACGATTCTGTAAGATGAAGTTAAAGAGTAGAAAACGAAATGTAAATATTCGACGGAAGGAAAGGAAAAAGTTAAGGGTAAATGGAGCAAGGCGTTGTGTTATTCCTTCCGTTTTCTCCTCATCTTAAGGAAACAAGTAGAGCAGCTGGTATACTTTGTCCATGTGTTAGATAACATTTAAGTGGAAGGAGGAGAAGACGCGTGCATGTACGTTGGTTGAGTGGAGGAAAGAATGAAGAGATCCCAAGGATGGAATTTATAGAGAAAGGTAATAAAGAGGCTGGGCTAGTATTACATACACATCCAACGAACCATTCATCATGCATGATACCGTCTAGTCTGTTTAAAATATTTTTTGTGTCCACGTATCGAAGCAAACCTTCATCAAGTATTCACTCTAAGATGGAGAGTAGCCGGAGAGTAAAAAGACTTTTTTGTCATTGTACACTTTCTCTCTTGACGGGCTAAACTACTGCGACGACTACTACTGCCTTAGTATGCAGTAGGTTAGTGGAAAGACACGAAAAGTTAGATTTCTCTGTGTGCATGCAATTCTGTTGGTTTGTTGTATACGTACACATGGATTTGATCCCTCCGCAGGTTGGAAAGTAGGCCTTCTTTTTTTGCGTTCTCCAGCCAAATCGGATAGAAGTAAGTGAAGTAAGCACTGCATGAGTTTAAGTGAGTAGAGTACGTAATTCTGGTCCTGCCTTTCTTGAGTGACAACGGTGACAGAAACAGAGATAAATATCCGTCCAACCGACTCTCTCTCTCCAGTCGTACATAAAGAAGTACGAAATAGAAAGAAGGTAAATATCGAGTGTACAATAAGATTTCCTTCCCTTCCTTGCTGACTTTTTGCATACTTCGTATATTTATCCTACTTTCTCCCATTTTCACTTCTTCATTCAACTTGTCTCTCAGTCCGAACTCCGAATAAAGAAACATATAGAGTAAATGGAACGGACGAATGGTGTTTCATCGGAAATAGAAAAATCCCTGCGTCCCAAACAAGAGAGGGATGTGGGTTTGTGCAGGAAAACAAATCTTAAAAAATTGCGTAAACGTGCCTGTTTCTTGGACTCCCAGAAGTTCTCAGCTTGCTTTTCTCCAGTTTCATGGCATATGGCTTATTCCTAGTGTTGTTTTTTAGTTTTTAGTGGAATTTATTTTATTCCTTTTAAACTTGAGGTGATCTGGGGGAAGAAATAGGAAATTGCTTGTACACATTTTATGCAGCCAGGATAAAACTAGAAAGATACTCTTCTGTCCTTTCCACTGCCAGAAAGTGTCTCAAGGTAGTTTTGAAAATGACTCCTATCTATTCAGTTTGTTCTATATAGTGTAACTGTGCGAATGCTTTCACTCTGTCCTGATATAAAGGCATACTGGGTCAGTTTCCGGGAGTGTCTCAATCTCAATTTATCCTCTGGTTTAAGTCACACGGCGACATCGTAAAAATTATCGATTGAATAATCAAGGGAAGAATGCGTACGAAGTCTGGGAGGCTGTAAAGCTGTGAGCCTCTTTGTGTCTGTGGGAAGCGTTGGAAAACATCATTGAATGTTGAATGAGCTCTCACTCTTTTTATCTGCTTCTCCTGCATTAGTTCACCGAAATTGCGAATTTGGGTGTGTAACCAATAGGCCGATAGTAAATGAGAGAAGCGTAGAGTAGGAGAGGCAGCAAGTTGGGAAACAACAGCAGGCTTATTTCATCATGAATATACATGAGTTTGAGAGGACGAGAGCATTCTGCTTTTGGGCATAATGAGAAAGACAGGCGACGCTTTACTAATTGCGTGTCCGAACGAGATAAAGGAGTCTCTTTGTCGTCTTCTTCCTATGAATATTTTCGGAAGGGAGGAAAATGAAGAATATTAAAGAGATAGAGGTGGAATTAGCAGAGCGCGTATTAAATGAGTAGAGAAGCTTCCAAAGCCTGAAAGGAGTAGTAGATGAGAGTGAAGCCCTGTACAACAACAACATTATTCTACTGAATTATATACACGTGATCCAAAGATGACTTCCACCAGTGCATTTGCATTGGTTGCAGTATAGAGAGTAGTTCTTTTTTTAAAACCTTTGGGTAATGATAAAATGAGATTTGGGAGTGAAAGGGAAAAATACTCAGAACTACAACCGGGTTGGTGGCCAAGATGCAAGCTAACCAAGTTGTGTGAAGCCCCAAAGGGAAATACACACGTGGAATTCGCTGGGCTTTGACAAATGGAAAAAGAGAAAGTTAAGGGAAAGTATGCAATGCAGAAATACATGGAGGAATTCAATCTTCATCCGTCTGAAAAGAAATCAATTTATAACAAAGCTGTTGGACCAAAGTGTACAAGTACAGACCACACTACCAACTTTTCATTCAACTGGCTGAAATGTGTTTAATGTGAAATGACTATACTCGTCTCCACACAATGAATAAAGTCCACATACGAAAATTGAAAGACGGTTTATTTCAGGAAACTGATTTTTTCTCTTGCTGGTTTACGTGTGTCTTGCGTTTTCCTACTTTTGAAACAAACAAGCTTTGTTCGTGGAAGCATACAAAGAGTATGAACGACTACACTGTTCATACAGCTACGGGTAAGCTACCAAATAAAAACGATAGGATATTTTTTATTCTACAGCAGAAAGTTCTTATTTTGCAGGGAAAATGATAGGGAAACTAGTGTTTTTCAAAGTTTGTGTGTGTGGTGATGCATAATACACACAGGGAGAGGTTTGACTGCGTGGGCAAAAAAAATCTAATTAGTTTCAGTAGTTTGGATTTCAACTAAATTTTATGAGGCGTATCTTCTCCTTTTATTTTAAGGCTGGTTACTCAATTCATCGGAGAAAGAGAGAGAGAGAGAGCGAAAAGACATGTCGGTGATGATGAGTGCGGCTGTACAGCTCATTTTGTGGCTTTTAGAGGAAGGCGCATATCATTTTTCCCCTTGAAATGTTCCACGACCTGCGAGTGTGATGGCTCTTTAAGAAGTAAAATCCAGGCCACCATAACAAGCTGCTTAAAAAGTGAAAGAAGTTTCTCTTGTGAAAACAATTGAAGAGGTGGCATGGTGGAAAAGCCGATGGAAAGAGAAGTGGAGCGTTTTGTCTTGGTGTGTTTTGTACTTTTGGGTTGTAACCATAGGCCTCTAATTACTCGAAGATGTTCAGTTGGCTGCCTAATTTCCAAGAAACTACTTTAGGCAGGAGGAGTGTTTCTCTCATTCCATCTCTGAGTGTATTAGTATCATGGGGAGTTGATATTTATTCGCTATACACTGATGTGGTGGTGGTGTGTGTGTGTGTGTGTGTTTGGGTCGGGTCGCAAAATCCCTTTGGTTATTTCGACTCTCCTAATGAGAACAAAACTAGACTGGAGCTCAAGGGATAATTAAGCCTCATTGGTAAAGCCAAAACTCAAATAATAATGGATATTCACTTAGGTAATTGCCAGCGGGAAAGTACTAAAGTTCAGTGTGTCTCGTTAGTAGTTATTTTATGTGTGTAATTGCAAACTGAGACAGTATTCTGTGAGTACTCCAAGTAAGTTACAGGTCCTCTGCACATGAACATTCCTCCACACTCGTAATAAAGAACTAACCCTCCAGTACTTCCAATTAAGGTGAAATAATTGAAATAAAACAGTTTTATTGCACGAGATTACATAACAATAATTGTGTTTTCATAATCTCATTTTTCTTCTGGAATGAAGGTATAACCGCGTGTGCATATTCTTTATCATTTCTTTCCGATATTTCTTTTTAGAAATGTATTGACTTATCGACGGATGCTCTCGGTTTAGTAGTTTTATACGTGCTCCCCTACTAATCTCATCTCATTCGCGTCTGAGTACTTTTTCCTATCTCCAAATTGCTTTTACCCAGTAACAAGGAAGTTACACGGGCTTGATGTGACTGAATCCATCGAATGAGATTTTCAAAGGGGTTTTTTCACGACTTCCTGTAGTTTTCACCAATGTGCAATGGATGTTGCAATTAACACTGAGCTTTCCCTCGGTATTGTGGAACCTTGAGAGTTCAACCCGACGGGTATATTTAAAAATAGAAAGCCATTAAGTGAACATGATTGATTTCTGGAGAAGGTACAATGTTGAGGGTGATGCAAGTGGAGGTGGAAGAAAGACAGGGGAAGGAAACAGACATGACGGAGAAAAATGGCTAAAGGAAGTTGGAATCTGAACAACATATTAAATACTAATATGATTTTTCCTCATACAATTTGACAAGTATGGTTAATAGACTCAGGCAGTTTCCTGAGTTGTTTCGTAACTTTCGGTTGCACACACAGTCTTTTCCATGTTAGAACGGACTCTCCCTTGTTTCTTTCATCTTCCCTACACGATGTATTCGTTGATTTATACAAAGTGACATGTTGAACCGATGCGACGGCACCCCTTGAAAAATTAAACTTTCTTGTCCGGGTGCTCTTCCGCAGTTCAAACAGGTAAAAATGTTAGTATTAATCAAACACTTATGCCACGAGGGGTTTTTTGTGGCTGCTATTTCCAACCTGTTCTCAAACCAAACATTATGAGAGATGAGAGAGAGAGAGAGTGAATGCCAGTGTGTAGGGAAAGGTTGGAGGATCAATAGGTGTCTCACAGTGGTTCTCGTGAAAGTAAGGGAAGAAGCATCATCGACACCGCTGCTTGTGAGGAATTCCCATAAGGTGTTACAGTCAATAAATTTAATTTCTCACGAGCCAAGTTTTACACTCACTTCGAGACAGTTACATGAACAAATCAAATATTTGAGATTCTCTTGCCTTTTTCCAATTCGAATGATATATCGAGAACTTACACCGATCTCTCTAACTTTCCTTGCATGCCTAAAGTCAAGAAAGAATTTCTGTTTTATGGACTCCATCCGTGAAAGGGGTATATGTTATATGTGTGGGTCTGTGGATATGAGCAGATATATGCACCTTCCAAAGGCGCATACAATGGGACACTTCATGCGCTGGTTTTACAACTGGGAACTTAAAATATATGTGTTTGTATGAGTTGGAGAAAGTCTTTTTCTCTCTCTATGTTGGGGTTAAATCTGTAGGAATGGAATTCAGTGAATGAGACTCCTCCGTAGAGGTGTTCCTTTTCCACATCAGTTGGCATTCGAATGATAATCTGTCTTCTGGAGTGAAGAACTATGCCAGTTACACTTGACTTTTCCCTCCGTCGAAATGACTTCTTTGAACAGTTGTATTTTTTGAACATATGTAAAGTGACAAACAGAGTTTATATAGAGGCCTGTGTTAAAGCATAGTGGAGAAGCGTGTAAACTTGAACTCTCCTTTCTCTTAATTCATTACGTAAATGACTGTTAGCGTGTGTGTGCATGTTGGAGCGTGGTAACAAAGTTTGTGAGCCATTATTATGTTGATACCTGGAATGTAAATGAGGAAATGAGTTGCGTAAGGCTGCAAGGAAAGTGATGGTGATACTCTTGTAAAGTGAGTGACGCCTGGGAGAAAGTTTACGTACAGCAATAGAAAACAGTGGAATTAAAAATGCCATTGGGGTTTGAGTTTGAAGTTGTGGAATTAATTGTGTGTACTTAATGTTTGGTGCTTGCAGGTTAATAGGAGGACTAGGGCCTCCAACTTCTAACCCCGTTATGACTGGGATTCCTTCAGCACCTGTGATTCTTCCCGTGTTCCCTGCCTCACAGCCGCATCCTGGACAAGCCATTACGGGGAACGGGACGGCCACAAACTCTCGGTCTCTCCAACGAAATCAATACTCTCCGTCAAGATTTACTATTCAAAAAGACTGCCATGTGTCAGATCGTTGTTCCTGGAAATGTATTAGTATTGCCCTAATCCTATTATGCATTGCTTTAATGTCCATCGTCATCTACTTCGCAGGTAACCTTCAAATTCATTCGCATTTGCCTTCTGCTTTCTCTCCTCAACGCCACAGCCGCTCCCAACTTACTGTAGTATTACACACAATTTAATCTTCTTAAGCCAACCAGAAGCCTACAGAGAGTTCACTCATCTTTCAAACCAAATACACCAGATAAACTCGTACTAACTCTAAATTCACGAGCAATGATAATAATCCCACCCGATTCCTTCTCTTCCTTCTATTTCTACGACTTCTATTGCAGGCATTACGGGGACCTACACATATACACGTACGTCTCATTACAAAATCAAATAGGACATGATTCCTATAGAATGATCGTCTATCTAAGCGGCAGATCAGTGTCAATGTGCTTTAATAAGTACGCATTGAAGCAGCTAGGTCATCTTCCTGCAAATAGCAATGTGATTTAATACACCTAATTACCCGTAGGTAAAAAATCAATTTGGAGGAGAACTAAGGTTCGCCAATTTTTACGTGTTTACACTTGGTGACTGGCTAAAAAACAAGAATGATGCTTGTTTGTGAACGTGAGTGGGTGGCTGAAATCCACGCATTTTACTTGCTTTTATGCTTCTAAGCAGTCAGAATATAATATGATGTTGCAAATGTAATCTTTGCTGGAGTTAGTTCCTTGGAAGGAAGAGTTATGTGGAGCAGGTAGGCGGGAGTCGCGTAGGCGAAGGAAAGGATGTTGAAGAGAAAGGGATTAGTAGAGTTTAGTTCCACCAAGTAATTAGTACTGACTTACGATTAGTTTACCTCTAAATTTAGAATCTCATGTTGTTAAATTAAATCTCGAAGGAATGGGAGGGGCTGAAGAAAGGTTTGGAGGAAATCCCACTTTTATTACTTTCCCTATAAGCCTACCAACCACCAGAGAGGAGTTGTTTTAGCCTCCTTCCGTGAGTAGAAAACTCATCTTTCTTTACCGATACAAATGAGCCAATTAGTCTGAATAGTATTAGTGTAGGAGTAACGCAGGGAATGAGATAGAGAGAGAGAGTCCATTCCACGGACGGAGTAATCATCTCATGATATTTGTAGGCAATTACGCCCCATGGATGACAAACAGTTGGATTAGACACGAACAGACAACGCTTTCTCTTGAGAACAAGGAAGGAAGATCGAAAGGACGCAGGTTCCGCATGAAAATTGAGACTTAATCATGATTAAAGAAAGGAAAGGATTAGGAATCATGGAAAGGGCTGGCTGTGCTAATTGTGGCCTTTTGGCTAATATCCTGGTGCTTGGTTCAAATGAAAATGTTTATATACATGTCATTTGACAATCCTCCTACCCAAACGAACCTCCATCCAGACGAGGTTGGATTTGGGCAAGCTGAAGTTGTAAGTGAAAACATTGGCTGTCTCTACTCCTCCTGCACTTTCCCTGCTTGCCATTCATTAAGAACCCTTTCATGAGATGACGTTACTTTTGGACAGCTTAGAAATAAGACAGGTTTCCCTTTAACATCTAATGGCGATGTATGCATTAAAAAGCCCATTACATTTACATATCGGGACAGAATCAGTATTAATCTGGTGCTTAGACAAAACAGAAAGGCATACAGGGAGTGTTAATACATCTAAAGCCTAATGTGCGAGAGAGCGTGTGTGTCGTAATTTTGACCACGGCTGCTGCTGTGCGCTGCTGTGCAATAAGTTGTAAGGTCAGAAGTGCTTCATCTATTTAAGTGAAATTGTATCAAATGATATCAAAGGCCACAAAAGTCGCAGATGCCTTATTTCATTCAGAGCTGCCTTTACTCCATCGTCTGAGTAATTGTTTCGTTGTGTTAATAGAAGGAGACTGGTGGGTAGGATGTGATGAGATCAAATTGGTTTGGGAAGACGTAGAGAGGAGGAAACAAGAGTAGGGAAAGTTACTTGGTTAGTGGAGTTCCATGAAGAGACGTCTCAAGAAATATTTTCCAAAGACTTGGTGGATTGTGTGAGGCTCGCTTAAGCACATTCTGTCTGTACATTTGAAATAGTTTCTTCTTTTTATTTCATTCTTGTGTTGTTGTGCCTTTGTGACTTGAGTTTACTGTTGCTGCTAGGGTAGATTGAAAGATGTCTTGTTACGTTTGGGGAGGAAAGCGAGAGACAAGAAGAGAATGTATGTATTAATGAAATGAATTAGTTTTGTCTCCTCCGTCCATGATGTCTTTGGGTGGAAACTCTAGCAGTAGAAGCAGCAGTGGAGATGCGATTGTCATCGTCCTGCCATGTCCACAGGAGAGAGAGAGAGAGAGACGGCTTAAAGTATATAACAAACAAAGGGAGTGTAGTGAAGGTTCATCTCGTTCTATTACAGCATCGGTTTACTGTTGGTGTGACTACTCTAACTTTTGCTTAAGTTCTTTTGTCATTTCGTTGGAAAAAAGGAGATTGTACGTGACCCTGGAAACAAATTTTGAGCGGCTAAGACGTGTAGGGAATTTCCTTCTACAACTCTGCTTGACTTTTCTCAGCAAATTCCTCTTCTCTCTTACATGGGCTGCCATAATGCACGACTAAGGAGGAAGTCGCATTTGATACAATGCAATGAGAACCCCGAGTTTCCCTCGAACGGACTTAGTTAAGGAGTCAAGAGAGAGAAGGGAAGATTCATTGTATACTCCAGACCAGCCTCTCGGGCGATTAGATCTTATCCTAATAGTCGTCGTACTGTGTGACACAAACCTCAAACTCCAACTTGAATTGGATTTAAGACTTGATCACAACTCTCCTCCCTACTTCGCACACAATTCACGACCTTTTTTGAAACAATGGATGACTATGGGGAGACTTTTATTAAATCTGATAACAGCAAAAAACTTCAATTGATCAAATCCTTCCTTCATTTCTCTCGATGACATTCACCCCAACCTGTGTTTCCAATAAGACCCTCTTGTCTCCTCACTTCTCCTCTTTAATCTCCCACAACATGTCCTGCAATAACTGTCATTATTCCAAACCAAAACTTGTAGCTCATATCAGACATTGCTTAGGCACACTTTCCTACCTTTCCACAGGACCCACCAACCAGAAACACCCTCATGTATCATCACAAGATGAGGACAACCATTTGGTAAACAGACGGTCTCTAAAAGGATGAGTGAACTCTTTCATCTTGGCTTCCCCTGGCTTCCCAAATACTTTCACGAGCAGTTAAAGAAAAGCGAACTCTTCGGTGATTACACATCCGTGCTTGTCGATGATTGTGGGCGATGTTGGAGGAGGTTTAGCAAACGGGGAGAAACTCTCGTGAAAGTGTGTGCGGTGGGAGTGTGGGAAGATTTTATGTAAAAGACGAGAAGTGGTTGGTGGTAGGAGTGATGCATGAGTAAACGGAGAGTGTGTACGTGGATTGTTCCAAATAAGGAAGAACTTAACTCTATTTCTTAAGTAATCGGATGACTTAAAATAAATTCTCTGTACTTGGATAGCTATCATGGGAGATTGCTCGAGGTACTCAGGCTCTGGCTGTATAGTCGTTGAGGATGCCAAAGTCCTCGCTCGGGGTGAAAAAAGTTTCCCTGTGATTGATCTAACTTCCATGTCACCAAAAAGTAGTGAAGGTAAGGAGATTTTTTTTTAGTTTCCCTGCCTGAAGAGCCCCGAACACAGTCTTTCTCTCGTTGAGTCTTTTTATGGCAAAATAATACGATCGAGAGTTTGGACAAGATGTATTCCAGACATTCAAAAGTTGGATTCTAAGCACACCCCGTATAACGTGTGTGTGTGTGGCAAAGAGAAAGTTGGGAAGTACACAGACAAGGAAGAAAGACTGGCTGTGAGTGTCTCTACGAACACTTCTATGACCCAAGGCAAATCGTATTATATAATCTGTAGCTCGTCATTTTGATGAGTCTTTTTCGTCTACGATGCAGTGTGGTGTCTGTGAGAGTTTCGGTATTGTCTGCAAGATGAGAAAGAATGCACGCTCAGGTTCGATTTAATGGTGGTGGGTGTCTCAATGCTCATGACTTTTGTTTTACAGATGCAGTGTCTCCGACGACTGCTGTAGTGCCACCGGAGTTGACTTCGAAAGACTATGGGAGTTTAAATGAGGGGCTGAGTTCTGTGGATCTCCTCTGGGGTCAGCCATTAACTCGTCGCATTGAGCCTTACTCGTACTGGACACTGAAGATGGACATGACAGACAGTGCTTATATCAATCTCAATCTTAGTTTTCCTTGGAGCTCTAATTGGGCTCTTATCTTTCGAAAAAATTCCTTACCGTCCATAACGCAACATGACTTGATCAAAATAGTTAAAAATGGGAGGATTGAGCATCGTAACAAGCGACGACATGTCCGATGGGCTCTCCAAGACCCCTCAGTCTCATCCAACAAGCCCAGCAGTACAAACACTTCGTGGACTGGTGGACTGCGGGATAAAAGAGAGGCATTCAGTGACTCCAGCATCGTTGGATTCTCCGAGTTCCTCGACAGTGGCAAATGGTATCTGCGGATCTTCAATGACAACCTCTTTGAGGGACGAGTAAGCGTTGTTGCTGGTTCAGACCCCGGGACAGAAGTCAGGTGTCCTCAGCAATGCATGGGAAATGGAAATTGTGTGTACGGAAAGTGTCACTGCTTTGATGGATTCACAGGCATCGATTGCTCCAACAGTAAGAACGAATTTCGTGATGACTACTCGTCGTGATTAATTGACACATGGCGTAATATAATGAGCGTGGGAGGCAAAAAGTTTGGATGAGTTTAATCATGGTGATGAAATCATTTGCAGGCATCTGTCCCGTGTTGTGCAGCAATCATGGGAAATACAGCGGAGGTGTTTGTCACTGCGAGTCAGGATGGAAAGGAGCTGAGTGTGACGTTCCAGAGACGGAATGCGAGGTAGGGAACTGTCACGGAAATGGAGAGTGCATCGGAGGGAAATGTGTCTGCCGAGAGGGATGGACTGGACAGTTTTGCGATTCCCGTAAGTAAATTGTGCTGATTCAACCTGAGGATGATGCATTAATCATCATCATCAGGTTGATTCACTCCACACGCCATCTCCAACATCATCATCATTATCCAGCTGGTGTACTTACTGATTGCTACGTAATTAATTGACTGCCTCCAGTCATCCGCTCTTGTTTCGGTCAGTTTGCGAGAGAAACGCCTGTCCTACTTATTCCCATGATTAGTTGTGTGTATGCTCATCTCTCCTGGACTTTGTTTCCTCTTCCTTTAAGTGGTTTGTATACGCACGGCTCTTTATGTTCAATTTGCAAATGCATTTCCACCAATTTCCACATATTTTGGGTGTCACTCGTCTGGTGATGGTGAGGTGTGAGCGGAAGGGGAATGATGAATTCGGAGGGATTTTATTTGGGAAAAGTGGAGAGAGAGAGTGAGAGAGAGAGAGGTGAGATCGGTGGAGGAAGCGTAATTTCCATGTATGGATGATGTTGAGGTATGGATGAGAATGCTGTCGAGAGATTACCCACTTGGCCTCTTAGTCAATACTCATTGTGAGAATTTTATAGTTTTTCCGACTGCTGGGGAGAGTGGAAAAGATATGCAAGTGCAGGAGGGAAGGTAAAGTGCAAGTTGGAAACTTTGAGAAGGAAGTGAAGAAGGCTCTAAAAATAAGAGAGACGAGGAACGCTTTTCACGTTTGTTAGTCTTCAGAGACCACTTTCCCGTTCGCTCCGAATTCCGATCTTCCATTATGACTTTCTCCATATAAAAGCTGCGAGTATAAAGAAGTCTTTGAAATGCCTCAGCTAGTGTGATGCAGTAACATTTGTGTCCTTTTTAAGAGAGGGAGAAGAGTCGTATAAAAAGCACTCGCCACTTACTCTCCAGCCCATTCTACATATTTCTACTCTGTTCAATTCTATTGCGAAATACAAAAGGCCAGTGCCATTTTTTAGACAGGTACTCTCATCGTCTCATCATTCGTGAGTTCGTAGGTGAACTCTCAAACTCCTCCAGTCTTCCAAGTCATAAAATTAAAGGGTGGAACATGTTCGCCCGAAAGGATTGAGAGACGGATCGAGTAAAAGATCACGACCAATGTGCAATGAAGTTCAAAGTTTCTCTCAGTAGCCCTTTTAGTTTCCTATTCTCTTTGACTGACTCTTTAAGTAGATTGAAGGTAGGTTACGTAGCCAGTGTAGACTGAGGTTAGGTGAGGAGATCAGAAAGACTTTGTGCCTGCTGCCACAAGAAGACCACACCAATGCATGGCTGTGTTGTGTGTGTATCGTAGCTACACCTCCTCCGTCTAAACGAGGAATCGTGTAAGTGAAACTAATAGAGGGAAAGGCATAAAATTGTAAAATTAGAGAAAGCAAGTGCACACGAGGAAACGTGTGTATGCTTTTCATTTGAGTCTGACAGTCTTTCTTATTCTCATTTGGTGGGAAGATATTTCTTGGCGGAAGAAGGTTATGTAGATGCGGAGAACTCTAAGAAGCGACTTGTTATGCTTTCATTAGCTTCTTTGACTCTTTTGTGCAACCAGCCATTCATTCATTCATCTCACGTCCGTTTAAAATTTAATTAAAAGTAAAAGTGGTGCTCTCACTTGATGCAAATTCATCGAGCACAAATAGAGACTACTTGCGATGTATCCTATTATCTCGTAAAATGTTCCGAGTGTTGCTTCCTTTCTCATCTCACACTTCGGATGGATTTGGAAACGCTGAGCTGCTTCTACACACTCCTCCTTACTCTCTACGAGTCTGTAGTAGGCGTTTGGTTGCGTCAGAGCACTTCCAATAGAACCCACACTATCCGACCTCCGACTGCAGAAAGATATCTCATTCACTCATTACGAGTTTCCTCTTATAATGGCTCTGTAGCTGTGTGAAACTCTCTCTCTAATTCCATGCACTTAAACTTTCTTCATCCGTGCGTGGCAAATGAACCAAAAACATATCTTTCCGGAGTTTAACAAGAATGTGTAATGAATCGGAGGAATGTCTCGAGAAAGAAGGCTCTATACCAATTACAGTCAACAATGAGACAGGTAGTTGAGTCAAGTTTGAGCAAATCTGTCACACTTTTCACACACTTGTCAAACTTCACTTATAATTTGAAACGTGCTTTTGCTTTCTTTTCAACAACCCTTCACATCCTCATTTTTCAATTTTTCTTTGCTTCCTCCCCTCCTTCGCCTTGTATTGTCATCCTCGCCTACATGTCTTGATGAATCTACCCTTTGTTGTATTCTTCAGTCACTTCCTCATTTCACTCTGCATGACTTTTCAGAATATTATAATGAGTTTAAGCTTCCTCGGATGTCATTTTAGCGTCATGATAATGCTGAATGATACGACATGCGCCTACACAACAAAAACACACACGTATACTCGTCTTACGTGTACATTAAATTGCTACGATTCTACGCAAAAAGAGTAGAGACTTTACGTGTGTAAAACTTCTTGTTAAGAGAAATCCATAACTTTCCTTCTAGTAGAAAGTCACTGAACAACAGTTTGACTCGGCAGCACTTGAGAATATCTCCAGAATATCTACAATCTACATGATGAGCTCGATTTGTGTGTCATATTGCACATTGCGTGGGTAGCTTTGTGTGCATTCTATTGCTCATAAGGACTACTCTCTCAAATGGAATGATTTATGAGATACGGATGAATTAGTGGAATCAGCATTTATAACGTCAGTTCGGGATTAATAAGTTAGATAGTTTTGCTCTGCACAGAATATTATCCACGCTTGAACACTTCAACCCGAGTCTCTCGAGAGATGGAAGAGCTAATTATGAATTATCAGATGATATCGATTTAATTTTCCAAGTATTAAATGGAATAACAATAAATTATGGAAATGCCGAGTCACGTTTCCACTCTCGAATTTGGCACATCCTCATCGATCAATATTGAGTGAAGTTGTACTCACTCCACTAATGTCAGGATGCCAAATATAGATATACAGACGCACGGTGAAATTTAGTTAATTGGTAGCAATCTACCAGAATATCAGATGAGATGATGAAAAATCCTGTTCGTTGGGTTGAGTGTAAATTGGTGGTGAATAATTTACAGGTGACTGTGCGGACCCCACTTGCTCTGGACATGGTGAATGTATCCAAGGAAAATGTGTTTGTCATGAAAGATGGACAGGCCTGTTGTGCAAGTAAGTATTAAAGTGTGCTATTATTATATAGTTAGCGGCAGTGTTTTCAATTATAACTAAAAGACATCTTATCTCTTGTTTTCAAAAGGCTTCTCATGACATCCTACCAAGCTAATTAGTTCTTTGAGTAATTTGCCTTTTATAATGAACTCAGATGTTGTTTTTGTGAGATAGTTAGCTGAAGCCTTGCTATATTTAATTCGGTGCCTGAAGGACAAGAGGTAAAGTCGCAGGTACATTTGACTTTACCTGTTTGACAATGTCAAGCATAATACGGGTAAAAGGGAGGATGAGAGCTTAAGTAGTCAGGGGAGAAATTGCAGGAAGCAGAATGATATTTCACGAACGATGAAATGGAAAATGTTAGGAAGATAAAGAATGTATGAATCTATTATGTACAAGAGATGAGAGAGAAATTATTTTTCTTTAATTCCAGCGTCCCTGACAGTCTCCTGGCAAAATGTCTTCCCGACTGTTCCGGTCGAGGGGAATTTGATGCCGAGAATGGAAAGTGCCAGTGCCGAAAACCTTTTGTGGGTCCAACGTGCTTGGAAGGTCTTTATTCCTACTATTCCTAAAACTTGTGTGTTCTTGCTTGCTTGCTTCCTTAGTATACGATAACGTGCTGGAGGAGGAAAGAAATGTGAGATGAATGAATGGTAAATTTGAGCAAATAATGAAAGAAGTAACGGGGGAGAAAGGTAGAGACACTAGACAGGTATAGGGATTTGTAAGATTGGAGATGTTAGCCTCGTGCATGTGTGTGTGTGTATGTCGTAAGTTTGTGATCACACAAAGTTCGTCCAGCAGAAGGATTGGGTAGGATGATGTGTGGGCTTGTATAAGTATACTTACGCGCATTTTATATAACTAGCATGTAGGCGGAAGAGGGTTGATTCCTCCTCCAAGTTGCTTTAGACCTGAAAAAATCTGATGAAAGGAAATGCTTCTCACAAAGTACCTAAAAGTGGGAATAATTTATGATGAGACTTGATGATGAGATGCTGGAGCAATAACGTGTGTGTGCTCTCCTACTGCTGGATTTTCACCTCAGGTTTTTTTACATTGCATTGACTAGGTAAGCATGAAAGATGTGGAGTTGCAGGGTTTTAACTGTATCCTCAATAATATGGTTCGTGTGTATGTATATGTGGGGAAGTTGGAGTGGAGGCAGAGTGCAGGGACGGCAGGGAGAAAGCAATGATCTGAAGGAGAAGTGATATAGGCGGGTTCCATCATCCATCTATTTCCACATATGCGGCTAGGAAGTTGAGAACATATTCTGAAGATGAAATCAAAAGGGGGAGAAACACGGCGTATTATGTAATGCGTGCAATGCAAACCCTCTTTCCTCTTGAGCAGCTTGGCTTTGACTTTGACAACTGTAAGGGTAGTATTGAATTTAAGTTCGGACTCTGGTGACCCTTACTGCCTTATGTTGTCATCAAGCCCGCGACCTCCTACACTCTAAACCATGTGCTCTTCCAGAATAACTTCCTTCCCTCCTTCCTTATTTCCGGTGGTTTTATTTCCCCTACCCAAAAACCACCTTCAGATTATCAAAGAGAGAGAGAGGAAAAATTTGGGTGGACTTTCCGAAAGGAATAGTTCGGTTAGGACCAGAATAGAATGTAAAGTCAGGGGAGTAGCGCGGAGAAAGTTTCTTGTGCTGGTAACAAATCTTGGGCTTTCTCCACACGGGGAACTCTGCGTGTGTGTGTGTGTGTGTGTGTGTGTGTGTGTGTGTGTGTGTGTGTGTGTGTG
>JAQGAD010000070.1:0-98875 GCA_034696625.1 Isotomurus palustris | reverse complement strand
GGTTCAAGTATTTACATATTTTTAATTGATTGACAATGGTTGGTTTTTGGTACGGTTTGGTTTGTTGTGATGTGATTACTCGTTTATTCGTGGTTTCTTTGTGGCTGTAGACGAGGTTTGTTTTGTTCGTTTAGCATCGTTTTTGGAAAGCTCTTGTTGCAAGAAGACAAGAAAAGTGCTGACATAAATGTGGGAATGTTTTTGTTGTCTTAGAGAATGCTGGAGTGAGCGGCAGGAGTTGTACGACAATTCTGTGGAAAAAGACGATAGGAAGACGGGACGCTTGGGGAGGCATTGGCTTACTACGTGTGTTGGTTGCCGCAGCGTCCACACACCAAAACTATGATGAATTCTAAGCCGGGCATTCAGAAAAAGGAGGGGAAGATGAGGATCAGAGCGTTTCCCGTAAGCAATATGAAAGTTATTAGTAAACAAAAACAACAAACGAAGAGTGGCAGTAGTGAAACTACCAAGACTTGGAGTGTGTCGAGGGTGCTTTGTAGACATTGAAAGATGTGAGATTAATTTGAGATGTGTGGCTAATGTTTAAGACAATTATGGTTTGTTTCAGATGACTATGGATGAGAAGTACGTGGAGAGTATTTGGACGTTGCTTAAGAGTGCAATTCAGGAGATTCAGAAGAAAAACAACTCGGGACTTAGCTTCGAAGAGTTGTATCGCAATGCCTACACGATGGTACTGCACAAGCATGGAGAAAGACTGTATAGTGGACTAAAGGAAGTTGTAACGCAACACTTGGAGTCCAAGGTATGTGTGGCGTGTGGTAGAAGTTTTGCCAATTTTTCACAGACTAAAAATGTAAAGTTACAAGTTACATACTTTGCTTGTATTTTGCTCTCAGGTCAGAGATGAAGTTCTCAGGTCACTTCACAACAACTTTCTTCAAATACTGAATCAATCTTGGAACGATCACCAGACCTCAATGGTTATGATAAGAGATATTCTTATGTATATGGACAGAGTCTATGTGCAACAGAATGGTGTAGATAATGTCTATAACTTAGGCCTCATTATTTTTCGTGACCAAGTATGTGCCTTTTGTTTGTTAATAAGAAATATCAACAACAAGGGACAGTCGAATTCTTAACTTTTCCTATCGTTTTAGGTGGTGCGTTATGGTGGTATACGAGATCACCTCAGGGACACTCTGTTGGATATGGTTGTGCGAGAGCGACGTGGGGAGGTTGTTGATCGTTTGGCAATAAAAAACGCTTGTCAGATGCTGATGATCCTTGGAATAGAAAGTCGAGCTGTGTATGAAGAGGATTTTGAAAGGCCGTTTTTACATCAGTCGGCAGAATTTTATAGAGTAAGTTGAATAGGCTAAAGCTTCGCGTTCTTACAAGTTGTTCTTTTCTTAAGTGCTAGTTACTACTTTCTACAGATGGAAAGCCAAAAATTCCTTGCTGAGAACAGCGCCTCTGTGTACATTAATAAAGTGGAAGCAAGGATTAATGAGGAGGCGGAGAGAGCCAAACACTATTTGGACACATCAACAGAACCTAGAATCGTCGAAGTTGTTGAAGATGAATTGATCAAAAAGCACATGAGGACGATTGTTGAAATGGAAAATTCGGGTGTTGTACACATGTTGAAGTATCAGAAGACCGATGACTTAGCCTGCATGTACAAACTGTTCAGTAGAGTTCATGACGGTCTCAAAACAATGGCAGATTGTATTAGTCGGTACCTCAGAGAACAAGGCAAAGCGCTGGTCCGGGAAGAAGAAGGAGCAAATGCAATTACGTTTGTGCAGGTAATTTTTCGCGAGTTAATAACTAATCTCAATGTTTTGAAAACTTGTAGTTTATTGTCTAAATCTATCGTTGCTTGTAGAACTTATTGGACCTTAAGGATCGCTTCGATCATTTCCTGATCAACTCGTTCAATAACGACAAAATATTCAAGCAGATGATAGCTTCGGATTTCGAACATTTTCTTAATTTAAATCAAAAATCGCCGGAGTATTTGTCCCTGTTCATTGATGACAAACTGAAGAAAGGAGTTAAAGGAGTAAGCTACAAATTTTCTTCCCTGAAAACCTTTTATATGCATAAAGCTCTGCTAACATGATTATCATATTTCTACGTGTAGATGTCAGAACAGGAAATCGAATTAGTTCTCGACAAAACCATGGTTCTTTTCCGCTTTTTGCTAGAGAAGGATGTCTTCGAGCGGTACTACAAGCAACATCTTGCTAAGAGGTTGTTATTGAATAAGTCTGTTTCAGATGACAGTGAAAAGAACATGATTTCTAAGCTAAAGGTAACATATACCATTTAATCTGAAATGTATCGAGATGTTAATATCTCTGGTTATCGTTTGCTCATTTTACGTTTGTTCATTGTATTTTAGACTGAGTGTGGATGTCAATTTACGACTAAACTGGAAGGAATGTTTAAGGATATGACTGTCTCTAACACAATTATGGAAGAATTCAAGGAGCACGTTCAATCTACAGGAGTTAGTCTTTACGGTGTGGATTTGAGTGTTCGTGTTTTGACGACAGGTTTTTGGCCAACTCAGTCTGCGAATGCGAAAGGAATCATTCCCTCCGCACCAAGAGAAGCGTTTGAAGTCTTCAAGCGGTATAAAATTATCTTATATCCGCACGTTCATTGCAGTTGCGCATTCCCCTAACAGTGTTAAATTATTGATTTGTTTGTTACAGATTTTATCTTAACAAACACAGTGGAAGGCAATTAACTCTAAACCCACAGTTAGGCTCTGCAGACTTGAATGCAGTCTTCTATGGTCCAAGAAAAGAAGAAGGTGAAGGAAAAGACGGGGCGAGTTCCTCTACCGCATCCATGGCTGTTGCATCTGCTGTGGTGGCAAAAGCTGGTCCAAGAAAACACATCATTCAAGTTTCCACCTACCAGATGTGTATTCTAGTTCTTTTTAACAACCGAGATGAACTGACGTATGAGGAAATTCTTCAGACAGACATCCCAGAGAAAGACCTTATTCGTGCCTTGCAGAGTTTAGCTATGGGGAAAGCATCTCAAAGGATACTCACAAAGAATCCAAAAACTAAGGAAATCGAGCCCTCAGATACTTTCAGAGTTAATGACTCGTTTACATCGAAGTTGCACAGGTAAAATTACAAATTAGACTATGCATTCTATATCAAGAATGCACGGTAATTTTTTTGAGGATGTTTTAGAGTTAAAATTCAAACCGTTGCGGCCAAAGGTGAATCCGAACCAGAACGTAAAGAGACTAGAAATAAGGTTGATGAGGATCGGAAACACGAAATTGAGGCAGCGATCGTACGTATCATGAAGGCCAGAAAGAAACTTCCGGTAAGTGATTAGAACCATTACACATGTGTATTAACCTAGAGTTTATAGTAGATAATCGCCTAACGTTCGACCTATTTTGTGTACAGCATTCTAGTCTGGTAGCTGAAGTAACGGAACAACTTAGAAGTCGATTCATGCCGTCTCCAGTTGTAATTAAGAAGCGTATAGAAGGACTGATAGAGCGTGAATACCTTGCTCGAACAGCCGATGATAGGTATGACATTTTTCTACTTCGTACTTTATGGTTTAAGTAATTTTAAATTCAGGAACTAACCAACTGACTTAAATTACAGGAAAGTTTATACCTACGTGGCTTAAGTGATATTATCAACGGTAACTGCAACTACACCTTCACGCTATAAATTCATCCGTTTTGAGGGCAAAAATTCTGTGTAGAAGAACATACGCAAAAGTTACAAGTGATTGCTCACACCTTATTGGGCTGTGTGACGTTTAGTTTATTAATTCATGATCAAACATTTAAAATGACTGTAAAATTGTTACCAGCTCAAGTTTCAAAATTTTTCGATGATGAATATAAAGATCGATTGATGTGGGAATAATAATTATATGATTTTGTGTTCGCCCTCGCTATCGCTGCTCCTCAATGTGAAACCCCCACCCTACGAATGATGAAAATTAGGCTCTTTTAATGGCATCTTATTTCTTACTAAAATGAAATTGGTCTTGTAAGTTTATAACGAAAAATTAAATGTCGAAGTAAGCAATCACTGTGGATCGAAATGTCATTATGAGTTTATCCATTACGACACCTCAAGTTACATGTGATATTGTACAGTTAACTTTTATTTAGGATCATACGTATAATTAAGTAGGTTGTAAACCTAATAATGTAGGTGAATATGTAACAGTAAGTAATTAATTAACAACGGTTATTTCCACTAAAATAGTTTTTGTGAGTGTCTAATCATACTTTTTAGCATAAACTGTAATCCGTACACACTGCTTCATTTATAGTATGCGAATGTCTTCTCTTTCTGGCCAGTTTGTACGAATTCCGATTTGGTGACTAAACTAAAGCGTGTGACCGAATCTCGAGTTTCAAAAGATTTGTTCAATTTAATTTAACTTAAACTTTGAATTGGCAATAACAGGTAACAGTGCATCATCAACAAGGTATGCAACAATTTAGGATGCAGACTGTTGCGGACACAGATTACAGATGACATTGTCTTA
This sequence comes from Isotomurus palustris, assembly GCA_034696625.1. Classification (NCBI taxonomy): domain Eukaryota; kingdom Metazoa; phylum Arthropoda; class Collembola; order Entomobryomorpha; family Isotomidae; genus Isotomurus; species Isotomurus palustris. The sequence goes on along the minus strand of JAQGAD010000070.1, from coordinate 94,351 downwards.
ACTGCTCTTAATATGGTTAAAACACCACTTTGTGTGTAAATAGTCTTGTCTGTTAAGTTCTAATAATTTTAATCGCTCAGTGGATTAAATTAACTGAAGAAAACGATTGTGAGTGCGATTGTAAATGAAGATTAAGTTAACCCATTTTTGTTAATTTTGAGTAACGCGAGTTCTCCATATTATTCGTTGCTCCAAATTCACTCAATTTATAATTATTCATCTCTGGATGCATAAAATCTATTTATTTGAGTTCATTGAAGAATGAAGACAATTAAATTATTGAGTTAATGTGAAGAGAGAAAAAATCAACAAAAATGAATAAACCGATGCAAGTAGTTCTTTGTATTTCATCGTGTTAGATAACCACTTCCTTCATGTGTCTTTTATCTGCAAACATCCTGTTTTGTATTATAAAGACCATGACATTCAACATTCGCTCATGTTTTAATCTTAGTTTGAGTGGTTGGTTTGTCAAAACTACACAATTTAGATCCGGGAACATTGTTGCACTACGTAAAACACCACGGAGGGTTCTCTTGAAAGAACAGTTATGTGTTATTTCCGTTATCTAGAATATTTTTATTTTTATTTACTACCACATACATGCAGATAACATTAAAGATTTCATGTCATTTGTCGCGTTGTAAATTAGAAAAGTGACTGACATCTTCTACACAACTATAAGTGCAATACACAATAACTTTCACTTTCGAAGTGCAGTACATAAGATTGACTTGAGAGTGTTTACTGGTCCATGATTGCATTTTGTAATTACACATCCCAGAATGAATAACGATGAGTAGATTTGCATAAATCTTGTGTGACGCTGACAAATGATTAAAGAGAAAGGCGAGAAGGTCTTCTTGCTGTTGCTCATATTCTCTTGGGCTTTCTCCTGTCTCTCCATCCAACTTCGGTTGTCTATCACCCTCCATCTTCATCGTCTACATGGAAAGAGTCTCTCTGATTCTGAATCCACCCTGTCGGTATTGAATGAAGTGGTAATGAAACTAACTCTCTCTCATGTGTCCCACACAGACGTGATAGAAATAAATGTACACTATAATATTCTCCAGGAAGATGCGACATCACGAATCCTTGTAATTTTATGCATATGCAATAACTAACTCTCACCGTACCTCTTTCTATCTCTCCGAGAGAGATGAGATGAGATGATCCTCTCAACACGTCTATTACATCAGGAAGTTCACAGAATATCTCACATCACACCATCTTCTCTTTGGCAGTATCCCATGAACTATCTAATTCTCAACTTAGTTATGCTCTTATCACTCTTTGCCATTAGCTTCTGTTTGTCTTCGCTTCATCACAAGCATCTCTCAACTCTCAACTTGTAATAAAATTCATGAACGACAGTTTATACAGGGAGGCCTAAAGTGCACGGTCATTTCAATGAAACAAAAGACACACACTATCTCTCTGCTGAGTAGAATGGCAGTTCTTACATCTTACAGTATATAACCTTTAATATCCAAGGTATAATAATATTACTGCTGTAGAGAGAAAGTCATCGTCTTCTTCCAAGTCGGAGAGCTTGTAAGAACCAATCTGTATTTCCCTTTTGCCTCATCGTTTCCTCCATAACACACTGTAAATGACTCCATTAAGAAGTAAATAGTGAAAGTTAATCGAGTAGAAAGTTAGAGCTGCCTTTTAAAAGTGGAGTTATTATTACACCATACAAAATGCAGTTGACACTACACTACGACTATCTGTACACACAACCTCTTTGCTCTCTCCTGCATCTTTTAACATAAAATAAAACAAGCTTTGGTATTAGACGCATAGAAGATGGGCTTCTCCTCTGCCAGTCTTTTGTCTTATGAGAAACCGTCCGAAATAAAAGTCAAACAGAATTGGAGCCTTCCGAAGGTCGGTAAGATTCATGCCTCTCTGCTAATCCTTAAAATGCCATAAAGACCAAAGAGGGTAAAGTGTAATTTCAGGAGGAGTTCGTTAAAATTATTAACTTTAACTCATGCTGCAGCAGCAATAATGGGTGACAAATATGAGTTGGTTCAAATTGCACGATGAGAGAGTTTTCGGGTATTTCATTATTACGTGTACAAAATTCTCGAGAGTTAATATGTTGAGTGTACATTGAAAGTCCCCTTCTTCTTCATTCTGAAAGAAGAGAGCTCCTCTCGTGGGTGTAATGAGTAAAGCCCAGAATAAGTACCTAACTCTAACTATATATAAGCGAAGTCGATTGATCCTCTTTGGCAAAAGTTTTTGAATTCGCCCATAAAATAAATCGGGATAAAAGTAGACAGACTCAATCCTAGCCTGAGGTACATTAATGTCTCCCGAGAGATCGTTGTTAATTGGTAAGGAAGTTACATCCTCGCTTGGCAAAAGCAATAAAACCACACACTCAAGTAGACCAGTAGCTATACATCTTTGATACAAGTGTACTGCGTTTCATCTACTCTGTTACTCTTAGCTGTACTCTGTACTTCTGCTGTAGTACTTTTTCCCGAAAAAAAACTTATCCCATCCATTAGTAATTAACAAACATCTTGTACAAAAATAAAAAGAGGAAGGAAGCAACAGTGTAGAGGAAAAGAAAGTGGGTAAATCCAGTAAATTCTGGTGCTGGTGTGAGTGGAAAATGCGACTCCACTAAAAAGAATTCCCATCGTTCACATCATATCTTGTTGGATAAGGTACCTTGGGGTCAATTTCATACCTTGATTATTGAACAAAATGTACCTTCACTGCTCTCATACAAACCTAATTGAGAAGAAAGCACATTCATATAAACCACCACCACCGCCACCCTTTCTCCACTCTTCTTAACAAGAGAGAGTTCCAGTGACTTCAGTAGCCCGAAAGTACCTCGAATAAGAACAGTTTACTTCTCACAGAGGACCAGGACTGAGAGAGAGTTTGGATGGAAGACAATTAATTTCACTTCAAAAAGAGAGGGCTGAAGGAGAGCAATTGTCTCGGGAAACACTAATGATATTACAAAGGACGGAGGGGGTTGTATTTTATTCTCATAATAAAAATCCTCCTATGCAGCTAAGCACGTACGATGGAACGGCGAAAGAGAGAGAGTAAAGGTAAGGAGGAAATTGCTCCTCGAAGTACCTACACATCCATCCAATATTGCTTTCACAAGAACGACCCATCCTATCTATTTGTTATCAAGTTTAGTTAAACCTTAGCTTTGTCAAGGATATACGGACGGGGAAAACCCGGAGCAAGAAGTAGGCAGGCACGAATACCTTTGCGTCACAGAACTCAGGATTTCCCCAACTTCCTCAAGTGGATTCCCGTTCATTTGGTATTACAAAATGAACAGTGAAAGAAGAAAAAGCAATAATGCTTGCGTATTAAGTCCGTCTACATCTTGTAAAGATGTGTATTACGATACCATCCGTTCTACCGCAGTATTACCCTCTCTTCCTCTCTCTCTCTCTCTAGTTGTCTCATGCATACCATAGCAGTGTATGTAGTTATGTAGTTTAACTATCTATACTTCGAGAGACATATTCAGTACAAGGGAGTAATAATATTTGTATGCAAATCTTATTGAACCAGACAGGTATTACGTAGATAGATATCTCGTGTGGTTTGGCAGTTGATGGTGCGCTACAGAAGTGGTCCAAAAACTACCAACGATGAGGAGAGACCCTTGTACAACAGGGAAAAGTTTTATTTTTATTATGCATGCATTGGTATGCACTTACCATCACCATCTGATCTTAAGCAGAGAGTTATGTGCACTCAAATTCACCATCTCAAGTCCATTAGAATGGCTGAGGAGAGGCTGGTTGAGAAGGAGTAGTACGTAGAAAGTTGTAGTGGATTCACATTATTCTACATACCTCATGTGTATTATGCCTCCTCGGAGAAAAGGTCCGGAGAAAGACAAGAGAAGGATCTCCTGCCCTATTCCAGTGTCCAATGAGTCGTCCAAATGAAAATAAATGGATTCTATTACAAGGCATTAAAACTTTGAAGGATAACTGCTCTTCTTGGTGGGTAATAAAAAGTTGAGACGTTACATGAGAGAAAGCATCTGAGGTGTGTGAGTTACAAGAAGACTTCTCACTGCTAAACTCAACTCTCACCTTTGATTCCAAGGAGCTCAATGTACGCGTTTATACTTTATGGTGTGTACTGTAATATGAGAGACTGTGTGTGAGTAGTCCGCTTCCTTCCACAAGATGATTACTTTGTACACATATAGACTCATATACCTACATTGAGATTGAGACTGTGCGGAGAAAGCAAATTACATTAAATTACCCTCCTCTCTCTCCCGACTCTCCTCGGTAGGTGGAATGGATATATGATTATTATTCAAGAGTTTGGTTAAAAACACAAGTCATTCTGTACACCTACCTCTCTTGTGGGGATCAAAGGTGAGTCATTTTATTACGCAAAGTAAGCAAGAAGGTTCCTTCGCACAAATGATGACTAAGACTTCACAGAGAAAGTGGTACACGCCACCAAACGTGTATAATATATATGCATACACTTTCTCCTCTGCATTTATAAAAGAGTACCGACAATTTTGTCACGTTCGTGAGCTGAGCTCATACGACCACAAGAACGCCGGGGTTAGTTCTCTTCCTATTATAATACCTGAGTCATTAAATAATAGGGCGAAGTTGAATTGCCTCTCTCTCTCTTTATGTGTGTGTGTGTGATGATTCACACTTCTCTTTATCCGACTTATACTTACACATTGTGTCTGTGTGAAAGAGAGAAAGGCAATGTATTATTTACAGAGTCAAAAGTTAGACTCATCGTTCCCTCTGCCTACTTGTCTTTCTGGTAGAAACAAGTTTGCAAAATGTGGAAATCGAATAGACTCTTTGGTTCCACTTTCTCTCCCTGGAAAGTCGGAAGAGTTCGCTCGATTATAGTTTTCCCCAGAAATAGAATGCTCTCCTTTTTTCGTGTGGACGGGATTCCCAGATAAGTTTGTAAAGTCATGAGGACGCTGCATGGTGTCTTACAGTCAACCAGCCACCTCTGCTCTCACACAAACACACACACACACACACACACAGTCACACATAAGTTCTGAAGCACACACTAAAGGAGGTTAGGCAAGACTACTGAAGGAGAAAGTTTAATGTGACTCGGGTCTGGTGGAAAACAACGATCTTCCTTCACTCCAATATTAGAATCTATCTATTTGCACTCCGTGTAATGTAATGTGTATGTGGGCTTAATGGTAAAGTTGGCCTTTGTCAATGCTGGTCAGGTAGAAGGAATTTGTCAGGACCAGGAGAGCACACTAAGCTCCTTTCTTTCCCTATCACCAACTTCCAACACAACCTACATACACACACCTACCAACACTTCTCCATTATCACATAAGAGAGAGAGAGTATAGAAGCTTCGTCGTCTTCCCAATATAACCAACCAACCAACTACCATATTACACACAAGACATCTCAGAAACCAAAAGACCATGAAATGAACCGATGTCCTAGAAAATTATTATTACCACGACGTACAAAGAAAGCAAACACCTCACACAGGCTGTGGCTGTACGCAAACCAACATTCTGTTAACTTTTTAAAATTCCTCAAGGTATGAATAGACAGTGTGTAGTGGTGGAAGAAAGTGTATGGAGACTTTCAGATCATTATTTTCTTCAAACTATTCTAGATTCCAGGAGGAAAAATTCTTGCCACTGGGTAGAACGTACGAAAGAAAGTCTTTCTATAAAGTTGGCCCAAAAACTCATCAAAGAAAGCAAAAGTCTCTGTTGTTTTATGAGCTTACGTGTATACCCACACAGTCTATCCTCCCATAGGGAGAGAGCTTAGCTTTCCATTTACTCCATAAAGGAAAGTAGTGATCCTATCGTCATCTTCTTTCTTTATACTTTAATCATTCTTCCCAAACTGCTTCTACACACAATCCTAACCACCACCAACCACCCTCACATCCTCGTCAGTAGTATTTTAATGTTAAGGCCACCACCAAATGAAACATCATCTCTTTCTTTTACACAGTTCATATTGTTCTTAAGCTTCTTTAATTGTCCCCATTCCATAATTTGACGACGAATATCTTCTGACCTGACTGCTACCACATTTGCTTTCTTCCTCGGAAATCTAAGAATGAAATAGATTGTATGTAATGTTCAATAAGAAGAAGAGACCTTCGGAGACACAGAAGAATGAGTGTGTTATCCAAGAGGACATAACTCATAGTTCCTATCCTATACAGATAGGAGAGAAAGTCACACGGGCGTGTAATAATGTAATAAGTAATAACGTAATGGAAATGGAACGGAACCTGTTGTACTACTCCTACTTATTATTACTCGTCCCAAACTGCTTATTCCACCATAACCACCTCGGGTCTGTGTTCTTTGAAGGATCTCCTCTATCATTCCAAGTATGAGCGATGTGTTTCCTCTCTCCCATGAAATGAATGGGTGTAATGTTTCCTCCAAACTCAATGTTTCTAATGCGTTTCATGGACAATTTTCCAAAAAATGGGACCCTTTCATTTCTTCAGAAATAATATCATCTCTCCCACATGACTATGCCACTAAACAGAGTAAGACAAAGTAACACAGTAGTTTGCGAGATTCGAGAGGGGACGACGTTTTATTATATACAACCGTATTGCTCTCTCTCTCTCTCTATCATTTTATTCGACTATCCATCGCTGCCTCATCTGAGATAACGATGAGATTCTAGATTCTCCAGAGAAAGAGGGAATGAGGAATGAATCTTCACTCTCTCCTAAGTAATACTACTAAGTTAACTTCATGTGAGATGTTTTTCTACCCACCACTACTAATACCACTCTGTATAATATTATTTTTCTTCTGAGCAAGAAGAAAGATACACAGAAATTACATTATTATGAATTGTATTCTCATCTCTTCTCCGTTAGACAGGCTTTGGTTTGTTGGTTGTACAAAGCAAAGCCTACACTCGCTCACTATATTAGCTGAGAAATGAATGAGACATACTTTCACTGCTTTCGGGATGGTTGTCACTTTTATGGGAAAAGTATTAGGCGGATGATAGAGTTGGAGTGAGAGAGAGAGAGAGAGAGAGAGTCTCTCTCCACTTCATGAACAGTTTAATCTGAAAAAGTAATGTTAGACGGGAAAATAATGATGATAGAACAGACTTCTTGTTATTATTATTATTTTGTGGTGCGTTTCTCGTCTATTTTTTCCTCCGACAAATCTGGAAAGCGAAAAAGAAACCGGAGCCAGAAAAGGGTGTGTATCACTTTCTCCAAATCTTAAGTAGAGGGATACAACGTTCGGTGGCAATTGGCAATTGGCTCTCTCTTTTTTCCCCTCTTTGAGCATCAGATGTAATATAATGCTAATAATATTTGAAGTGCGGGTTGTCCTTCCCTATTCCTACTTATTCGTAGGTCGGGTGTGTGCGCTTTGGTTTCCCACAGAGAAAGTGGTCCATCCATTCACATTCCAATTGGATAGACTTTTTACCAAGTCATGGACATGGACACACTGCACTGCACAATATTTTACCAGAATGATATCCTCGGTTGCTTCCACTTCTACAGAGAGGAGAGTCTCGTACAAGAACACAAACACCATGTAAGCTGAAGCAAGTCCAAGTGGTCTGGAATCTGTAGACGAAGAACTGTGCTGGCTGTTATATCATGGCGATGCTGGCATGGTAGATTTATGAGCACAAGAAATACTCTTCCCGAGCTTCTTCTTCTTCATATCATCCTCTCAAATTCGTATTCCACTTTCTCCAAGACTTCCAATTTCACCAGACACACAAACACACAGATGTACTACTTCTACTTCCACGCTACTCTCAAGAGTGGCCAATTTTATGCTGCGGGTTGATTTTTTTCTTTCTTGGAAGGCAGCAGCTTTCTTCAGCTGTGTTGGTGTGTACACGTTTATCTGGTGTGTGTGGAAGTCCTTGCATGAAAATAACACCTTATATTCATTCATGATATACACAGATACAGTCAGACATCCTGGGAATTTATTTTTAGGTGAAATAATACACCACTACATCACTACATGGAAGATTTGTTGAAGTCATCGCATGCTACGTATTGAACCGGAGGAGAGAAAGAACTACAAGAAGCAACAACGATGAGGCCGATTTGGAAATCGAGCAGAGAGGATCGTTATAAGTACAAGAATAAAATGCATCAAAGGGCCAATCCATCAAGGTAATAAATGCATCTCTCTTCCTCTTAGAGGAAACTGAATTTGAAGGGAAAAGACCGATGGAATAGGAACATTTGGTCGGACAACAGGGAGTGGTTCAAGGTAATAAGAAGGCGGACATACGAATGAGATGAAACATTAATTGAAATCTTTTCAGAGCTTTTTCCTCCCCCTCCTCTTTTATTTTTGTCTACTTTTCCCAAATTGTTCTAAAAGTAGATGTAATAGTGGATTAGGTGGTGGAGATGGTGGTGGTGGTGAGACCAGAGGAAGAACAGTAATAGCTAATGCACTCTCAATGATACAAAGTAATGTGTATTTGTGTGTGTGTGTGTGTGCTTTTTCTCTAGTAAATTGCATCGGATTGCATTGAAATAATGGACTCAACTAAACCTCACCAGACATAATATACTTCATACTTGTTTGTGTAGGGCCTTACAGGTAGTTGTATTTTACAGCAAGCAGTGGCAGAGAGTTGGCATCATTCAGTGGATGTTGAATGTATTGGGCAGAGGAATCTCTTGAAATCACTTTCTACCCATCCATCTGCGTGGGAGAGACGAGGGTGGCTCTGATAGACGTGGAAGAGGAAAGAGAGGAAGCAAAGGCCGTTGTTGGAAGCCAATATCTATTATCCCACCCCCATTACAGTATTGATCTAGAATCTAGAGCATTATTAGAACAGACTGATCGTTATGTCATCCCGGTCTCTATTCTAGGAGTAGTATGAAGAGTAGTATCCTCATGCTATTACCTAAACTACTTCTCTTCTCTAAATCGCACTCATATTATGTGTGTGTACCTCCACGAGACTTTCTTCGACATTTTTCCTTCCAGGTGTGGCACACACTGAAGAAAAGAAATAATAACTAAGCCCCAAAACTTTACTCCTTAAAAGAGTCTCTCTCTCCGTGGAGAAAGTAGTACAGAGTTCGTGAGACGGAATCTGTGAGTGGGTAGAGAAAAGAATCCTGTTGATACGGTTCTGAGATTCCGCTCAAGAATAGAAGAGAGAGAAAGTTACTGGAAGATTGATACAAGAAGGGATAGTTTTGAGTAGCTACCTAATCTAAAAGAAAGACCTTTGCCTTTCTCGGAGAGAAGTCCAAGATGAAGGAGAGAAGGTGATGCAAAGAAGCGACGGTATTTGGGAATTGAGGGAAGAAACGGCAGGCAGCAGAGGAATCGGGGCTCCACTCAAACCGGCTGAAAAGGATGGACGCTGGAGTGAAAGAAAAAGCAAGAAGTAATCCTTTCTCTGTCTTGTGTCTTTGTGTGTGTGTGTGTGTCTTTCTTTTTTGGCAATTCCCGTCTTATTCTTCTCCTTGCTCTCTCTTCACATCGAATAGGAAGGCGACGACTCATCTGGGAAGTTGAGCTTTGCTTACTCCTTGCGGAACTATCTGATGATGCTTCCCTTCTTTTTGAACTTGACTAGAAGAGAGAGGTACGAAGAACACTTTCTGTGCCTTGAGATGACTCCAGTGATACGAAGAGACTACTAAACTACTGAAACTCTACTGCTATCGAAAAGCACGCTAAACGAAACCAACTACCTCTTATTCTTCTAGGCTGATGATGGTGTGTGTTGGGAAAAAGTAGATGCTCAGGAATGTGTGGATGGTGGGATGCTGGTGGCTTCTTCTTTTTCAAGAAGCACACTCTCTCACGTCCCTAGGAAGGGAGCAGGGAGACTTTTCTTCCTTTTCGTCTTTCACTTCGATTTTTCTTTCCACCACCAGGGCTGACTTCATTTGGGCCGATCTTTCTTTTGTGTCTTGTCGGAAACCAAGTCACGTTCTCATGCTGATGGACCCACACTGCCATTCGATGCCAGAAGATTTCTACTTTCTACCGTGTTCCCTTTTTGCCTTGTAGCTTTAGATTCTAGAACTCTACAGACTTTACGCTGTACTGACGAACATCTTAGGATGCAACTAATGTTGTCTTGTCTTTGTGCCTTCATTCTTCGTTATTTCTGTACTCCTCCACGGATCTCTCCAGACATCATATAAAAATGTAGTAGAAGGTATTCGAAAGCTGTTTGTAGTATGTGTGTGGAGGTGGCAAGCAGGGGTCTTCTTCTTCATACTCACCAACTCACCCGTCTAGGGGAAATGGAAAATAGAGGCACCTTCTTTTGCTCTTTCCACCGTGGATTCTTGTTTGAAGACAACAAACCGTCTTTCCTTCCTTCCGTCCATACCAAATTCCCTCAATCCACCCACCCTGTATATATTTATAATCAGCATGGAGAAAGCATGCAGACGTAGATTGTAGATATACGCAGCACTCTTCCTTATACGTAGGAACTCGGTATATTACAAAAACTGAGGGCATCTTCACATGAAAAATTGTTCACTGGACTTTACCATCCACACGGAGCAGCCCACTGCAAACAGTTTTTTTCGTCTTTGTTTGCCTCAGTGGACTTGACTTGACTTCAAGTTTTCGAAGCAAAGAAAGCTAAAACTCACAGGGCTGTGTAGCTCAGCAGAGAAGAAGAACCTCCAAGCCCCTCGGACTTTCTTTAACTACCCTTGTACTATTTAATCTGTTTTCCTCTTGATGCTTCATACAAAATACATTGAATGGCCTAGCGATTCACTACGGGGAGCTATATGCAGTGAAAGTCTGCCTAGGCACGGAAAAGACATGATCTTTCGGCTTCGTGAACATCATCATGACCAGGAGGAAAATACAATTGTGTATCCGCTTTTAAAATTCTGATGAGATGTGCCAGCCCAACTCACCGGACATCCTTTCTTCAGCCTCATTTCAGACAATACGTTCTTCCTCCGGATAATCCATCTGTCTTTTATTATGCTGCCCTTCTTTCTCTCTTCCCCTTTCGTTGGTGTGTATCGTACTGAGAGAAGGACATTCCTCCTACGACAAAGGTAATGGTCTTTTACGAATCAAGATTTAATCATCGGCCTCCTTATATTCCTATACTGTTGAACGTGTGTGTGTCTTCTCTTAAACTCCAAGACACACACAGACAGGAGAGAGAAAGTGGGGAAGGTGCATGGAAAGTTTGTACGTGAAAGGAGCTTAACGAGTTTAGCCGAGAGACCAGAACTGTAAATGCGAAGGAAGAACAAAAAGACGAATTAAATCGTAATTCTTCGTATTTTGTTTACTTTCATTGTCCTTGCTATTGTCCGAGAATAGAACTAACGAGGCGGGTTGATCAAGAATCATACAGTGAAAGAGTAGTAGTCATCGGAGGACTCATTCATTTGGTGTGTAATGAGAACAAAGAGGGAGATTTATTATTGGTTCATTGGTCAACCAGAAGTAACTAAATTATAGGAGAAAGTATAAAAGGACTGAAAGAGTTGTGTGTGAGTTGTCCTGAGGAGAAATGATGAAAGAAGTGAAGCTGGTTGCACTTTTCCTTCCTCTTCACAAAAAGACTTGGGGAATCTTCTTGGGGAAAATAAACGATCTCTTCAGATGTCGAAGAGTATCAAGTTGCGTTGCACGTTATGATGATGACAAGAATATTATTCCCAGGCAGCTCAGATACCTTTTTTCTTTCTAAACGACTTAGGAAGGTTTCAACATGGATTTTTTTAGCTTTTGTGTTCTTCTTCAACAACTTGGAAAGTGGTTCTTCTTCTCTGAACCGTCTCATCTGTCTCAACCTTTCTAGTTTCTAGATTATAGGGGAAGGATTCTGAGTGTGAAAGCGCTTGAACCGTACCTACTTAGAAAAGTGTAAAATTTAAAATTATAGGTTCTCTACCTACCAATAATGGAAAAATTAAACTTCCCTAAATCAATTTAAGTACACATAAATGCCAAGTCTAATGATTTAAACTTATTCTAAAGCATCTGGTGGTAGTCTCTTAGCTGACTGCCTGCAGGGCTGCAGGAGAGCAGTGTCATATATTACTTGCAAGTGAAAGTTCTTCTTCTTCTTCGGTTGGAGGAGAGAGCCCAGAGGTATGGCAATGAGTCCCTCTGCTCCACAAGATAAGTGACCCTTTAGGTATCTGTGTGCAAAAACGAGATCATCATGGTTCGTAGTCACCAGTAGTCAGTAGGCAGCTTGCAGTCAGCCTTAGAATTTTGGAAACACACACAGGCTTGTCTTCGTGAAGTCCTTTGCAGCTATGTGTATAAGATTTAACGAGAATCGATAAAGTTCTCAGAGTAATAAAAGTGGTAAGAGAGACTCTCTAGGTCTTAGTGCAGAGACAAGTTAAAGATAAATCTTTACAGACTCTAAGTATCAAGTAAAATTAGTGGAATCTGCTGACAAACCCTTAAGGAAGTTGAGAATAGATCAAGAGAGAAAGGCAACGATAAAATTGGATTGAGAGCCAAAGGAAAAAGCAACAGCAGAGGACCTTTAAGACAAAGCAAGAGAGGAGATACATCGGGTGAACTCCTCTTGATTCTAGTTGAGGAAAGATCATGTCCACATTGCGACACTATCATCATCATCATCAAGTCTGTCTTGTTGTTCACAAGGGCTTATTGTTATTCGTCTTCTACTGGCTGTGTATACATACACTGCTGTATGTGTGTGTGTACGTAATTTACACTTTCTCTCATCCTGTAACTGAAACTTCAGAGAGTAGTGATACGGGACGTGCAAAAAACAAGAAAGACGATACAGAGAGAAATGTGTTCTATTGCAGAAGTGGAATGTAAGGGAAAGCAGGACATAAAAACACACGTAATGTAAGGCTTTTCTGTGTGAGACAAGAACATCAAAGCACGAAGGAAACTTTCACCTTTTCCGTGTATATAATCAGAGGAAACCTACGTGTGGATGTTTTCATCCCCTATCTTGACAAAACTGAGACACTGTGGGACAGATAAAGAAGACCAAAGTCTCTTGTCTGTCAACCTTATAATATAATTATAACATACGATCAGAACTGTGTGTGTGTGTGTGTGTGCTTTTCCTCACGAAATCATTACTTTCATTGCTCCGTCGTCGCAGTACTTTTGGCTAGGTTTGCTGAACGTGCTGTAAATCCGGTATAAAATCCCAACTGGATGACAGCTCAGATTAGTAACTGAGGAGAATCACTCTTCGAAAAACTTCTTATCAGCTTTAGTCACTCACTCTTTCGGATGTCTGATCCGTCGTTCATGGAAAGGCTACAGGGTAAATAATACACGAGACGAAAGCTGCCATCAAATAGAATATCGAATATGACGACGATACACACACAGAATCACTGCAGAAAGTTATATACACACACACACATTGACCGCTTCTCTGTAACTTCCTACTTACAAAACTCACACACACACACACACGGACACATATGGACACACACAACAGTGAGAGACATGTGTAGGCACATTATGATTATAGCTAAAGTTTTGACATCGTAGCCAATGTAATGGGAAATCCATTTTATTTTAATACCCCGATGTCTCCTCTGGTCACCCCTGCACTTACTTATTGAAGGCTTAGTAAGTAAAGATCAGTGTGGCCAAAGTACAAAACTCTCTTTAAGAAGATCAATTTGGATTTATTTGTACCTTCTCATCGTGTCTGTGTGTGAGTCTCAGTTAGCTTCTGTGGGGAGAGAGCTGGTAAAGCGAGAGGGGATCTAAGGAGATGATGATGATGATGACGATGTTGCTTTTTGTAAATGGTTTGTCATGTCGTACTTAAAGATATCGATGGATTAAGTCAGCCTATCAGAACCCAAAGGAAAGTGTGTTTTTACACTTACAAAGATTGGAGCAATGAGCTGAAGAAGACAATTTTGGCAACGATTCATTTCTCCAGGAAGAATGAGATTTGATGATGAAATCTCATCTCCACTTCTCTCTCGATGGTCTCTCCACTCTCCATCACCCCTTCATCTTCACAGGCCAATTAAACCAGATTGAGAGCAACGGTAATTAATCATTAAGCAGAAATCAACTGAGAGTGTAATTCGAGAAGAACTTCACAAGAACCGGCTCCACAACGTAGCCCCATAAACCATTCCACTTTCTCCGTTATATGTGGTCATATATAAGTAATATACAGTTTCTCACGTTCCGCTACTACAGCTTTTCTTTCAAATTAACCAGAAAGATCATATTACTCACACACACCACTTCCCAACACCTCAAAAGTTGACTCGGCGTTTTTTAATGCACAAAAATCTATCTGAAAGAACCACTTGAATCAGCTGTATTAAAGGAGCAGAAGAGAAAGTGAAAGGGAAAGCCCGTTTCATATGATACAGAGTTAAATTCTTCGTTACTTCATACGGGAAGAAAGGAGAAAAGGAAGTCTGCCTCCTTCACCATCATCTCCGCCACCAGCTCTTCTACTTTCACGAGCCTTTTGACATGACAGGTCATATCATATCAGAAGCCAGCACCCGGACTACCACCCAACCACTTTCACTAGCTGCACAGATAATTCTGTCCTTCTCTTGTCACCCTTCACAGCGGTAGTTTGACTCTCAGTCGTCATTTCAATGTCAACACCTTTTAACTCTGTGTCCTAGGATAATTATAACTATCATCTTTACTATCTTAGAGGATAAATATTGCCACTCAAATCCACTTGAAGCGCCTCAAAGACTCTCTCAAGTATCCTGATGACTATAACAAACTGCCCGTTTCATGCATAACTATGTGAAGACGGAGGCACTGTTGCAGTAGCAGCACTCTCTACCACTTAAGGATTCAAAGTCTTTTGTCCCTGTTGCAGCCGTCAATCTTACTACACAACCTTCTTTTGTATAACAGAATAAACGCAACTTTCTCCATCTGTCTTAAATTCCCCTATGCTGCATTATATCCTCCTATTCTTCTCACTCCATTGCCTCGTCTTTCTTTGACACTTTTAATGTGTCTTCCACACAAACCCTTAAAATAATCTTGCTTTTCTTTTTCACTCTTGAGCAATTTATTCTCAAGGTACTACTCCTTTCATGTAATGTAGAATATATTTATAGTCTATAGTTTCCATCTGACTCTCACACAGCTCGGGCATTCCAAAACATACTTCTTGGTTATGGACGATGGACTCCAAGCTGTAATAATGTCTTCTCGAGCCTTTCCTGTCTCATACATTCTTGTTCATCCACTCACTACGGCCACACAGATATCTCGTCCGTTCTTCTTGGGTCTCTCTCTGGTGTGTCTTGGCATCTCCTTCACATGTCTCGGACTAAAATTTTATTTACTCTCTTTCTCAGTTCAAAACCACCACTCCGTGTTGGGAAAAATTTTTTCCCTCTCGTCTTCCTCCTTCAAGATTTAAGTGGCCTATGAAATAAAATAAAAAAAACTTTTAAGAAGTTTAGACCAGGAAAAGAAGAAAATTTAACAAGAAAAGTTTACTTTCCCTTAACTAAAGCGAAGCAACTTGTTCTCCAGTCTTTTTATGACTGTGTTTAATCTAACTTAACCAACAATCTATGTTACCATTTTTTCTACAGCTAGAGACTGCAATTTATTCATGTTGTATTTATAGTTGGTTTCCTTTGGTTAATTCGCATAAAAATGTGGTGTTGTAGTAGCGTTAGACAAGACAGTGAAGACAGAGAAACGGTTTGTTTTTACAACTCGATTTGCAACGCTGCATACCAACTTAAGTGAAAGGTCTTTATTCTGCTTGTCTTATGGAAATCGTAAAAAGAAACCAGAGGCTTAAACTCAAATAAGAATTTATCTTTACAAGATAATAATTAATTCTTGGCAACTTGGATTGAGTTCTTTACACTTTACACTTCGCACAGTTCACACTTCAGTTTCTCTTCAGCTGAGCTGTACAAACGAAAGTTGAATTTATTCTTATTTGCATTCTTTTGTAGTGTTGAATATATGCCATGTGGATGAAGTAAAATAAATGTATTCGTTCCCTCTGTCCTCAGTTTTGAAAACCCTTGAGCAAAGCCTCTAATCATCAACTCTTGTTGTGTGTAATTGGCTTCGTTTAATCTACTCCTAGCCCTGTCAGCCATGTAATTGTATGGATTCACACCACATGTAACTAAAAGAAATAAAAAGACCGAAGAAATGTACAAGACGTTAGTAATAAACTGCGAGAGATACTGGAATGAAATGTGTTTTACTTTTTAAAACGGTTTCTCTAAACTTTGACAATCATCTTGGAAATGAAGTGCTGCCCTACAGGACATTAAATTGCAGTGTGAAACAACCTCAATCTGTATTTAATGCCACCATTGCCAACACACAGCCAGAACAAACTCTTCCAGAGCAGATGAATTAGACATGCACCCACCGAGGACGCAGCAGCCAGAGCTTGCTTCCGTAAAGTACCTAAAGCCATGCAGATAGATGCTAGTTAGCTTGATTAGACTCGTTGCTTATTTTGCTCGTAGGCAGGGAGGAAAAACACAACCAGAACTACCTTTTCCATGTATTCTACTCTTGTATTACTACCTATCAGTTAATAAGGGCATAAGCCTCTAATTTCATTTTATGAGAGTGAGAGATGCAAATTCAACGCAGGGTTGACAGAGAAAGGAAATAAGAGAAGTAAAAAACTCTACTCTGCTCTGTCTCTCTGCCTGTGAAGGAAACAAGAGGAGGAAAAAGTTTAATTAAGAAAAGTGATAGCGAAGAAAACAAGGGAGTTAAATGTATTTTGTTCTTGACACGACATTTAGCTGCATGTTCGTGAAGAAAAGGTTAGAAATTAGAAAAGTGTAAAAGGAGAGTGGAGAAAGTCACACAGAGTCTGAAAACCTTAAGCCTTTCACTAGTCTAAATAAGTCGACTATGGAATACATATAGCGAGTACAACAACAACAATCTTCTCAATGGAAAGTTCACAGAGAGAGAAAAAGCGAACGTCAACGAAAATCCCAACATTTGCTTTCTGGTAGTTTCTCACTCGAATGGCAAAGTTCCATGAGATGAGACCATTTAGAAAGTGGAAATGAAATGCTGTGTACTGTGCACCACTGCATGGTGCACACACCCCTTATACATATTATACCGTTTTGGGTCTGCCTTTGCTCTCGTTTTCTATCTAATTCCATCAACATCACATTTCGATGGCGACATGACTGCTTTTCCGCTTTGAAATTGCACCACCACCAAAGACCACAGAATTCCAGAAGTGACACCAATCCCCAACCAAATATACTAACCACTCTTTGGACCAATAAGTCTTTGTGGCACACATACACACACTTTCTCACACTTCAATCTTCAATAAGGTAGTGTGTATAGGAGAGTAGCAGAGGTTGTGAGATGTCAAGAGTGTCGTACGCGGTGTGTATATGACTCCCAGATCAATTTTGCCAATAGCCTTGTTATTATAAAGGAAAAAAACTTCCTGAAACCACCAGGCATTTAATGGTGTTATCTAATCCTAAAAGTATAGAAAGTTCTACTGCTGAACATCTCCTGTCTCTTGTCTTTTCTCTGGTCCGTGTCTCACCGCACAAAATCCAGAGAAGCATCCATCTGCATCCACAACCTCTAGAGGAGCTTCAGACAGAGTTTTTCTTCCATCAGAACAGATTTTTTTAAAGCTTTCTTTCCGTAGTCTGTGGTCTTTGGGTAGGTTTTTTCACTTGCTCGTCTTCATCTTGTTGTTTCCTTTTTCTCTTTAACTTCAGAATGGAAGCATCATCATCCCAGGCTGTACGAGATGGAAAGCCTCATGGAATTCTCTCTCTCTCTCTTCAGCTCCCGTCAGAATTCAGAGGATGGAAAAGTCAGAAAGAAAAATAAGATAGGATTAGACTTGAAATCCGTCTTCATGTGTGTTGAGTTCTCATTTTGTTGGCTTTTCCCTTTTTCATTTCATTCATTTGTAGTTTGGACCATTTCTCCGGGTTTATTTCATATACAACATTTTCCCATTTAGGATCCCAAGCCTCTTTCATTCTTCTATTTTCTTTACTTCCAAGTACTCACAACCAACATCTCCCTTCTTCTTCTTCAACCACCCTCCGCCACCTCAGATGAATACAACAACAATACAATAGCAACTTTCACTATTTCACTGATAGAGATACGATGTGCGATGGCTTAAGTCCCGACAACATCAACAACATTCACGTAGTCATTCATTCAATACGCACCACGTCTCGTAACATCCAAAGCCCTCTTTCTCCTCTACTAATAGGAGTCAAGAGGATCACGAGATACGAGTCTGTGTAGTCACACAACTTTCCATAGCTCTATAAACTTACTCAACAGGGTACCATTCCTGTGCATTGTTTAATAGAAGAAACAGAAGCAGCAGCAGCAGCCTGGAGGAACAAAATGACGTCCTATCTCTTACACACAGCAACTTATGAAAAGGGAAACAAAACCATTCACCGTTATGAAGGGTGTGTGTGTGTGTGTCGTGTGTGCAAGAGAAAACACAAAACAAATAAATGTAAATGTATTTTTCAAAAAGAAGAAAACGTTGGCAGTCGGTAGTAAAAGAAAAGTGCCCTTATGGGCTAATTCATCTGTGTGTACAGGAGAAAGCACTATACTGTTGTGTGCTATATGCGCTCACCCTTAAAGAATCTACTCCATGAAGTAATGTATTTTGAGACAACGTATCCTCCTACCTCAGTAATGCGTGGATATACCGAGAAAAACGAATTCATTTCCAAGTGCTCCAAGGTGAAATCATCCCCTTACTTCCTTCCTTACTCGATTGGTCTCTTCAAACACCTCATTTGGTTTTTACAACCTCTTTAAGACAATAACTACAAAAGTAGTGAAGCGAGACTCTAGTGAAGCTAAGAGTATTGGAAATGTGAGTAAACCAGCGTCCGTAAAGACGCAAACACCTCAGCAGGAGATGTAATGGAGGTGAAAGCGTACAAATGTAAGGAAGTTTTAAGAGTTGCATTTGAACGAAAGTAAAGTGAAAGTATACAGTGGAAAGTCTTCCGTAGACGGCGTAGTGTGTATGAGAAAGAATGCTCTGGTGTTTTCTACACCCTCAGTCTCCGTATTGTTCTTCGAATCGCATCCTGTTTATTTTTATTAGAATTCTATCACCAAATCCCATTACTCTAGTATAATGTTTCCTTCACTTGGACTTACTTTTGTGTGTGTCCTTAATGGAATCTACATAAAATCCGATTACGTTTCCTTCGTGTAAAAATCTATGAGCTGTGGAAGAGGGAAGGGCATCAATTCCTTATAATATCATTGCACATCCCTTCCTTAATTCCCATTTTGTTAACGATGAGTGACAAGAAATAGAAGGGGGTACTAATTACCTTACAGCCAGATTATTTCCTCAAAATGAATCCATCCCATCACGACGCATCATAGTGATGAATGTTAATGCAAAAGAAGGGAGAGTGGGAGGCAGACATTCTCGTAACCACCACCAGAACCAAATGACAGACTTCTTTCACTTCTCTTGAGACACCGTATCCCACTCTAATGCCTACTGCTCTCCATCTCCGCGTTACACAGTCTACAGAACCGACAAGAAGACAAGTTTGTTCTACACGGTAGACTAACCAACCTTGTAACCCTGCTGTTGGTGTTTTACGAACCCCTCTTTCCATCTAAATATAGGTATACATATTATATTGCACTTGATACTTTCTCCGTGCGACTGAAGAGTGATGATCATACTGATACACTTCACAAAACCCTTCTGTCAATGCCAAAAACAGAGAACCATGAATGAAAATGAATATTACTTTCTACACTCTATCTTTACACTGTTGCTCAAACTTTTACATCTCCCGTCCAATGAATGACATGAGGTTGTCTACGACAAGGATATAAAAATTCTGTGACACGAGACTTACATTCAGAATCCTTCTCTTCGAGTGTCAAGTGGAGAAAGTTGCACTTCAAAACACACCTGACCATTCTTTCCTTTTGTTTCGAGTGTTCTTTTCTTTTACAATGAGTTTATTTATTTCACCCCAGGTTTTGTTTCCAGAAACGAAAGCCGAAAGACCCATCGCAGTAGGACGGAGGATTCTTCGGAAAGAAATGTTCATCTCTATTATCATTAAGGAAAGCACACGTACATCTACACGTTCATGATTGAATTACTCTGTTCTATTCACAATACTAACGAATCATCAACTTTGCTTGAGTACTTCGTAGTTAATGCTAGTAGGTATTTACATTGAAGACTCGATATAAAGTCTATTTCGGAACTCTCAAAGCCCAAGAGTCTTATTTCTGTTGAAATAAAAGGGACATAATTAAATAATGTCATAGTAGTGGACCTCGTTCGATCTTCTGTCTTTTCCCAGCCAAGTTTATAGCTATCTGGTGTGCTTAGGGTTCTTTCCGCACACACACACACATAACTCTCTTAACTTTTGGTAGTGAGTTCTTAGTTCTTCCGTCCGTAGTAGTAATAGTGCAGGTTTACTGTAGCATAGCAGTAGTCTTTCTCTATCAGTCACCCTTGCTCGCGTCTCTTCTTCATGCCATCGTGGTTAACTCGACCAAATTTACTTACTCTCATGTAACATGGAGAATCAAGAATGAGAGAGGGGAAGAGTCATCCTGAGATGTTCGTCTGACAAGAATTTGTAAATTTTCTTGACTCAGCGTATATACTTTTAGAAGGAACGTAACTTTCGGGATAGATTGGGAGTAAGATAGATAGCGGCGGAATGGTATAGAAGACGCATTAAATTGGGGAGTATAAGGTACGATTTAATGTGTTCCAACTTCCAAGAATGGTGTTCTCCATCTGAAGATAGTCTAACAAACTTAAGAAATGGGAAGTTAAGTAAAAGGTCCCAATTTCCAATCCTAAATACCAAAGTGAAGGACTCACGACTCATGAGCTAAGTGAGGACACTATAAGATAAATTGCAATTGGAGAAAGTCAGAGTTTCCTCTGGCAGCTAACCAAACTGCGACCGAAAGACAAGGAAAAAGGAAAGGAAGTAGGAGCCTTCCCAAGTTCCTTCCCAGCTGCTGCGTATATACATATTACAGGCGCATGCATATACGTTGCAATCTAAAGAGACTCAACACTCAAATTGACCTGGCAGTGATGATGACGGTAGTTTCTTAGGCAGGAAATTCCATCACGACAAATTTCCACCCGAAAGCAACGGATGATATAAATTAATGTTCGTCTCAACTGGTGAAATAGTTGCTTTTGGCGTAGAGGCAAGAACTCGTATCAAAATGCATCAGAGGAAGGATCAAAACAGTGAAGGCCTGCACTTTTTGGCCCTCCTTTTTCTATTCCATCCAAATGAGAAAGAGTTCACAGAATTGGTTTTCAAAACTTGAAATTCTGCAAAGAAACTGGAGAGAGACAAGTTGGGTGAGGATAGAAGAGAAGGGAGAAAGTGTCGCCAAAAGTAGTTTGGACTAAGCCTGTCAGTAATAACTATCGGAAGGTATAAAGTAAGTAAGTAAGTGAGAGAGAGAGAGAGAAAGTAAGCCTCGGAAATGTCTATCTATTTGTCTTCTGGATATGAGGAAAAGAATTAGTTGAGAGAGAGAGAGCTGCTTTCTAGGTGCTACTTAGACATTAGGCCAGAGTCAAATTTCACTTGGAAAGCCTCCCACGTCTGCCTCTAGACGCAGAATGAGATTTATAGGTTTAATTATGAACCAATGTCGCATTCTGGGTATCGCTCAAAAGTTTCCTTCGGTCTCTCCTTTCCTCCAACTTGCATCTTTCTCTCCTCTCTCTCAACATCATCCAACCCGTTAAAACTTTCATCCTCGCCTGCAGGATTTCCAAAAGTGTACTTCATTTCTTACTCTAGCCTACACTCTACTATTCTACTACATTCTAATTTCCAACTTTAAGATCATCTCCCGAACTTTCTTTTATTTACTACTTTCTTTCCCCATAAATGCTCGCTTATTCATTCAAAAATAGGGTAATTTTGAGTACCTCTTCCGATTCAATTTTATCTCTAAACTGAGCAAGCAGTTGCCAATTAGAATAATAACCATTTCAAATGTAGCCCACATACACTTCACTTACTCTCCAATTGCATTTCAGTTGTTCCCAAAACGTCCATATATTAATTTTGGTGTTCACTTTCACTGATGGGAAGGCTGGAAAGGAAGCCTTCTTCTCCCCGTGAACGCGAAGAGGACCTCAGAAGTGCAGTAAACTATCAAAGGCAAACCACAGTCATATTTCAATTGGGAAAATGTCTTGTTCTCTTCAGTTGTACCCGATCTATTTCTAAACTACTAAACTCTAAAGTGCACAGTTAAGCTCAGAATAGGACCACACTGCTTTTACAAACGACCCTATCATTTCGATGAAAGGAAAGGTTCCTCTGTGTCTGCACAGTTAGGGAAATCATATCGAAAAGGATGTTCTTGCTGTACGTTATAATAGGACGACGGTTGTAGCTCGTTACTCCACCGAAGAAGGAATAAGGAAGGAACGAATAAGGCTTCTTCGGTGCCACAGGGAGTGTTACATGTCTTTCCCAAGGGACGTCTAAATCTCTCCTACTATTCCATACCTTCAGATTATCTCTCTTTCACGGAGGATACAAACCACATCGCAAAACACACTAAATTGCTTCTTGTATGATGATGCATACACATCCAAACTATATGTACATCCAATCCACCACCAACCATCGTTCCTCCAAGTCTCTCAGTCTCAGCTCACCGTCGTCCTCGGTTGCTACTTTCACTACAAACTACAACTCGCCTCCATTAGGTGTGTTATTAAAGCGTTATCCTCCACGGCTTCAGATTCCACTTCACAGAGAAAGCACACACACACACACAAGCAGCCACGAGGGTTAGGATAAAGTTACCACCATCTCATATTTATTCATTTTTGAGAAGAGCACCCTCGATTTATTGAGATACTATTTTATGCTAAACTGGACTTTATCCTCTTTATTAAGTAGAAAGTGCATGGCCCATCCTCCACCACCAAACCAACACGCTCGATCTCTCCACCACCGACCTACCTCCTACCTCCTTCTCTTTCATTTTGTCCATAAGGAAGTACTTTATTCAAGAGTAAAAGCATTTCTCAATTCTACTCATCCATAAGTAAATCCTCTTTCTCCCTCCTGCACCACCAAAACCGGAGTTCAAGGTCTTCCGAGTTTATAAAGATTGAGATTAATTTCGAAACAGTCCCAGCTGTAGCAGACATGACCAGCATGTGCGATATCAGCGGTGCTATCAGCATCAGTCGTGTGCACTACCACTGCTACCACCACCACCACCACCTTCTTCTCTAATTGAATTAGAGTAATGCAAAACACATAACTCATTTTAATTAGGGAGACTCCCTGCGTAACAAGTACAATGCATTACAAACAAGAAACAAGTATGCAGTCGAAGGGAAAGTGTACAGTGTAATAATATATACAGTTGCAGTTGTGTGCTGAGTAACTCAAGTTTATTTCTCTTTTCCGTCCACCAGTCGTTGCTTATTTACAAGATTGAGGAAAGATTGATGAGAATTATATTCTCCATATATATTGGTACGGTCCCTCTTTCTTATCAATTCTATTTATCTCTCATGCACGAGTTCCTGAGGTCACAACCTTTCTTTCAGATGAAGTGGAATGTAAATGCGAAGAGACCACCACCACCACACAAACTTCTCTGACTTGACCATTACAATATTGTCCGTGTACCTAAGGGTAAAAGATGGCCCGTAGGTTCTCAACCATCTTCTCTTTATTCGCACTCACTCCTAACTCATCTTAATACCCTTTCCGGTTGGAAATTGAGCTTATTTTTAAAAGGAATTGGAATTTCCAGTATGTCTTGGAGCTGCGAGAGAAATCCTTGAAATATATGGTGATCGAGGCTTTCCCAAAGCCGCTTCACGGGACTCCAACAGCTTTAAATGTCCTCTTTCTACTGCAGCACAAATGTACCGAGACAAAAATTATTTGAAGAATTTCACTTTACCTTGTCTCGCTTCTACATCGGAGCTCACGGAAGGTTTGTGAGTTGGTTTGGGTGGAAAGCATACAGAAAATATATAAATATAATCTATGGAAAAGGATACCGACGGCCACCACACAAGCACTCCAAGGTTGAGCGATCACACGGAAAGATAAAATATAAAAAACCCAAAACTGTACGGTTTGTGCATCCATTCGGAGATTGGAATGGACATATCGAGCATATCGAATAGGGTCATCTTGAAATACCTGGAAGAGCGAATCACCCAACGTGATCGAACCTTCTTACGAAAGAAAATGGGCCAACTTTCAATTGTTTACTGCAACTCTTTCACTTTCCACAGTGCTTACACACCGTCATTTCTGCCTGAAAGTTGTCTCTACTTCCCGAAATTTTTTGCGTCGGGTGTCCCAAGGCGAATATAGAAGTATGAATGACTCGTGACTAAAACAGTTCAAGCTAAACACAGGATATTAAGGGGAGTATGGAGTGTATGGTCTCTCCCTATATATTATACAGTCTCTACCCACCCCGCAGTTCTCAAGTATGAAAGAGAATGAAAGCATTTGCTCCTGAAGTCCTGTGAGGACGACAAACATCTTAGTTCACTCCCTTGTGAGAGAAAGCAATCGAGAAGAAATGGAATTCTTGTCCAAATTCTACATTCACTCCTTCCCATCCACTTGCACCACCAAAAGAATGCGAATGCCACTACCACTTCATAATATGCACGGAGAAAAATGTCTGGGAGAAAATAGCACGGAGAAAGATATGGGATGGTACTTCATCCACACACACACATGCAAACTTATATATATATACACACAGAGCATCTAGAGAAGAAAGTACTTTGACAGACAAAAGGGAACACGGAGTATTTTACCGATATGAAGTCCCATAAAAATGTTCCCGAAAGTTTGATGGGCTCATATAAAATCTACAAAGGGAGAGTTGGTTCAGTGTTCTCCTCGATATTATTATTTGTTGACGAATATCATAAAAAAGAGAGTCTTCTCTCTCCCTTGCCCTTTCCCTATCTAACGTGGGTTAGTTAATCCAAGTGGAGTCAAGTTTAGCAATCTACTTCCTTCCGAAGCCTCCTCAATCGGCCCCAACAGAGCTACTTTGCCAAAAGTATGTCCACGAGAGGATCATGTGGATGATCATCACGGAACAGAATAATACTGCACACTTCGACAGTTCTTTATTCATATGAGGTTGCTGCCTACTAGTGCCTACCTAATAATATAACAAATAGTCCAACCTACTTTTATATATCTTCGTTGGTCTCTTAACTTTTATGCATATTCTGCACACATACACACAAACACAGTTATTTCATTTATTCATAGAGAAAATAGTTTTTGCCTATTTACTTTTATATAACTATTGAGAAGCTTAAGAGTGCTGACTGTCTGTCTCCAGTGAAAGTCTTTCTTTGCACTCCACAAGACTCATAAAGTTATTACGACTTGTGTTGACTCAAGATTACATGGAAATCATTCCTGGACTAAAATAATTTATCCATTTGACTCTTGTAATGCAGAGTAAACTGGGAGAGCAGAGAGAGAGAGAGGGAAAAGATGCTAACAACACAAGAAAAGCTTACGAAAGGGTCGTGTAGCAGACTATATAATACAACAAAGTCATTCTGTCTCCCCTTCCGATACTTTTGACTTTCTTTCTCTTGTGTTCACTTTTTACAACAAGGTTATAAGTCTCCAAATGACGTCTTGTGCAATTCATAACTTGGAACATAAAGCACCCTGACTTTCTCATTCCCTTAACTCCATCATTGAATATACAGGACGGAGGCTGCTGCATAAGAATCATCTTACAACTTCGTACTTCTTTCTTACTGAGCCCCATGTACATTCATACCGTCTTATCATCAGACCAGAAGAAGAAGTCTCTCCAAGTCGTTGGTGCAACTTTCCTCCGTATATGCTTTCTCTCTCGCTCCTTCAAACTCATGAATCTCAACTTTTGATCACCGCCTTTCTCTTGAGCGACCTTTTCACTTGCCCTGTGTGTCATTATTCATGTGACTTTATCGCAAGCAATGGAAATCCCTCTTTATCCCTGTCTCTCTCGATTCGATCGAGATTTCCAAGCAAAAACCGATCCAACTTGACACCCATCATTCAACTTTGACTTGTGTCTAAAAGATTCAGACATGTATGACAATCATTCCACCAGAAAGGCTGTAGATATTTGTGAATTCAACCTAACTTTTCGCCTTTCATTATTTCAACAACGGTTATTTTCGTCTCTATCCAAATGTATAATTTTGTTTCGTTCCAAATTTCGTTTCCTTCCCTCGCAAGGATTTACTAACTTCACTGAATTCAAAGTATTCAAACTCAACAACTTTCACCTTATGCCATGTGCTGCTGCGTGACGATAGTTGCATGCATAATGTGATAAATCACGGAGAACTTACATATCCTACAATTCAACTCCCTTTCTTCATAAATTACATCCTGATTAAGTTCATTGTTGACTTGAGACTGCATTATGGAGATTCTGTACTTTCACTAAACACATAACACAGCAGCAGCAAGATCCAAAACGAAGACAAGCAAGATAAATACATAAACTATGCATAGAATTATCATCTACTTGAATACTCTCATATTATTATCAATCCTATATTTAACGCTCAAACAGATATTGCGTGTATTTCTTTCTCGAGTGATTTATTCGATTTGTTTCATCCCATCATAACAAAACACCATAATACAACATAGAGAGTCCTCCTTTTCTCCGATATTATCGTCACTCTGGCCTTTTGTCGCAAAACAACGAACTAATAGAGATGTCGGGGAAGATATGGTGACATGATTTTAAGAGACTCATATATCCCATACACACAGACTCTCGAAGTTGTTCTCTGACTTGTGAAATCCATAAAGAGGTCCTACAAAAGGAGCTTTACGGTTATCTTATTGTTCATAAACCAAGCCGTAAAATTTATGGAGACAAAATACTTTGCCTGTATTCTCTTTCTCCATAGGTTGGCATTCATTCATTTCAGGCACTGTGTGCATTTACATTCGCACAAGCTTCATTTCCCCATCTCCAACTGTGAGGGAGAAAGGGATTCATCTTTCACCATGTGATTCGTAGGTTTACATAGCCCTGAGAGATGCACCCTTAACATAGTTTACGTAATAATGTTGCTGGTCTAGCAGGCCACCACCATTCTAAGGAACTGCCGCGGTTGGTGGCTATTATACACACTCTACGCTTTCTCCTACTTTCCCTATCTTAATAAGACGAATACAACTGTGTTGTTTGCTTAGAAATACTCAACAGCAGGATATGATACCTCCAGGTTAATATCTTTCGAGATGGTCTGAAGGTGGGAGTTTAGATACTTTCCGAGGTGAATAAATCCCTTTCGCACCGACAGATAGGTAACCCAATAAATAAATAAATCCACCTAAGATCCCCACATGAATGTGTACGTGAAGCATCACATATAACATAATAAGTCCACGTATCACACACTTACTAAGGTTCGGTACAAAACACAAAATGTCACGATAATAACTTCATCCTTCTTCGCTCCCTACTCTCCCATAAACTTAGTACATAATAACAAGGCAATTCAATGTGATATACACTTTGGCAGTTTGTTATGTGGCTGTTCTGTATCTGTGTGTTTCTCTTTATAGGACATCCCCATACACAGCATTAACTTTTTGTCATATCCTCTTTGCTCAACCAAGTGAGTAAAAATATCGTGATTAAACATCCCATCAAACATCCAATGAAAATATTAACGGCTATATTCACACAGTTCAGTGGCCATCATCTCCAGTTATAGCCGAAGAACGAGACAATTTCACTTTTGGAGAGGAAACGAAGTCATAAAATAGAGTTGGATGGATGGCTGAGCTGCTACTACTACTTCGCGTTGATTCCTTCATCCCGTCATCCTTCATATAAAATTATTACTTCATCGAATGTCTCGTTCATATGTGAGTACGTGAGTATATGTGAAGCAGAAGCAGACCTGTCTGGGGTAGAAATTGGCGACAATAGATTTCTTTACTGCGAACAAGCAGTTGTTAACTTGATTCATAAACTTTATATACTCTCCCATGTTTGCTTTTAGAGTGTGCAATTAATCGAAGTAAAGTGAGACGAAGCAATTAAAAAGATTTTTTGAGATAAGGAAAGTACCACATCACTTTATTGACGTTAAATGTGGTGTGGAATAATTTCCTGTGTACGCCAAGACCAAATGTGACAAAGAGAGAGGGAGCAGAGGCAGAGAGAGAGACAGACTTTTCATTCAAAGCCAACGATTTGCAAATTTATAGTCAAGTTTTAACGGGTTTCCAGTCATCAGGAGCAGGAGAAAGTAAAATAGTATAAAATGATGTGATAATCATGTCCAACAGAGCATGACATACAGCGAAAAGCATTATGATCTTTCTTACTGCATACTCTAAAGATCTAAAGATCGTCATCACACGATAAAGACTCTGAGAAAAAATGAGATAAAAGTTGAGGAAGTGAATTTTTGCTTTTAGCCAACTGCCAATTCATTGAGACGGAGAGAAAAGCTCATAAATGTTCACTCAACTGGGTCTCTTTCATCGCTTTGAGCAAAGCACACACACAGAGAGACACACAGCCAGCCTTCCTTCCCTTAACTCCCATCCATCCAAGATTACTCATACTTTATTAGACGAATTGGCAATAATTCGCAAATCCAAGTGAGTCCTGCACATTCATCACTTCTATTTACTCAACGATGATTCATCCACCAAATTAATTGAGGGGGATGAGGAAACAGAAAGGCCATGAAGAAGAGATCCACAAACTACACGTTGTTCCTTCGTTCCTTCCCACTCTGCTTCCTCGCAGCTCTTTTACTTTTACTTCTCTTTCATACACTTTTGTATACTTAGTGAATGACTTGGGATGCAACGAATAATAGCATTTCATGGGAAACGGAAGCGAACTATTTATAGTAGTTTCAATACACTGGATCGCTTCATAATAACATTCATCTCGCAAATTGTAAAATGCAATAACTCACCAACTATACATGAAATGAAATATGGATGGAATTCAATTTCGCTTAAATAATCATATCACATAAGAAATTCGAACTTACAAAAATAAGTAATCACATGATCTCATAATAGAATTAGTTTCGTAATATAATATTACTTTTCATTTTGATCTCATCCCAGAATCGTAATGAATATCTCTTCCAAGTTGGCTAAAACTTTAAGATCTGCAGGGGCACAAATGAGACTCACTTAAATGAGAGTGAATGAGCGAGTTTAATGGATTTTTGTATCCAGTCTGCACGTAACATTACATCACGTCTATGGCGTAATATGATAGATGAATTCCAAGTGTTGCGGGTCTAGTCCACATGATGAAGTCAAACCCAACCCACTTGGGTTGTAGTTTAAGTACATGACTCAGTTCACATCGTGGCCACCATCCTTAAGAGTTGGACTGGGAGATCTGTGAGGTTAAAAAACACTTACGAGACTCATGTGGCAGCGCATGGACGGAGATCGGCAGCATTCTTCTGTGTTGTATGTTGGGCAAGGACTTTTTATTGTCATCGCACAGTCACATTTTGCATGCACTTCTCTTACCGCTGTTCTCTGTGCAGTCATCCCCGCTTCTTCAAGGACACCAACCAACTCGCTTATCGTGTTATTTTCTTCAGCCACCACGAGGTAAGCAAAACACCTTTTGTTTTGATAAGCTCCGAAGATTTTACATCTTCAGACATACACACGAATTTAGAAAGACGGAGGGAAGTTCGGCTCTTCATTCTTATGATTGCTCCTTTAAAACTAAAGTCTGAATTTAAAGGAATCTCGGATTTATTGTTGTTTTTTATAGGGCGGGATTTATTACATTTGAGTTTGAGGCAAATATTATTGCCATTTTTGGAATCGGGGATTATATGATATGATGTATAGGTTCGGTATAGGCTAATAGGCTTGTTAGGATTTAAATTTATCAAAACCTAGTTTGGAATAATATTATTGGGAAGAAAAGTTAATGAGGAATGTGTGTGATCTATGATCATGAGATGATAGGGATGGTGAGATGAGTCATCTGTTTGTGAGGGAGGATGTGGGCCTTGTAAACAAAAGAATATTTTGAAGGCGACAGGAAAATGCTAGATGAATGAGAGTGTTTTTAAATGATAACAGCTTGTTAAAGTTCTATGGGTTTAGGTTGTGGGTTGTAGTAAGGGTTATGTATCTGTATGAAAGATAGAGAACAAGAGAATTATTTGTAGGCGTTTATGATGGAATTCTATAAGTGCGATCTGGTGTATTGGGCACTGTTCTAATGAGATGTGTTTAATAGTATAAATTGTTGACTCTTTTAATGGTGGAACATGGTCAAAATAGTCAAGATCAATTAATTTTTGTACGGGAGTAATCGTATTCCAGGCTGAGATGATTCTCCGGGGTTTATTTGCTTTGTAGGCGTTGCTAAATAGTTGCAGGCTTTCAGGGTTTAAATAAATAGTTCAACGTGGACATAGTTCGTGTTTTCGAGTGTATTTATTTAGTAATATAAACGACGTTAGTGAATTAGGATATTTTACCCACGTGTACTTACAGGGTTGTTTGTTTTGGCCTTCTTTGCAATTTTAAAGTGTCTTTTTTAAGTTCCGTGACTAAGTCATATGTTGCATTAGACGAAACAACAATTGAGGAATAGTGTAGAACATTCTTTGTTGTGGGGATATTGTTGGTGTCTAATACATTTGGTAATACGATCATTAGTACAGCTGAGGTTGGTCGTGACTGCTTGTTATCAAGAATAGTGAGAATAGTGGGATTAGGATTATTAGGAACTATAAATTCAATTATACTGTTCTTGTTTTTTATTTAACTTGAGTTTCAAGTTGAAATTATTACTTTAAGAAAGTTCTTCGGTACGTACGACGGAGATAGGAAGGAAATAAATTGTCTACGATGATCAAAGGATGGTAATATTATTATGTTACGAGTGGGAGGGTGAAAAATTGAGTTATTTTGTTTCCGTGTATTGATGCACTTTTACCTTTCCTCTTTTACTGAAGAGAAATTGGATATAAACTTTGGAAATCCATTTGCTATTATGACTTCGTCTGCGTAGACAAATCTAATTGTCCCTGTTAAGTGAGTTGTGTATCCAGAAATTGATTGGGTAATATAATATATTAAATAGATTTTGCTAGTTTTATGCAGTTTCATTTCATATTGCATTAAGTATAAATGGTATTAGTTCGCGAGACCCTGACCCCTTCGTCTTGAAATCTTGACTGAGTTAGTGGTTTAAGATTAAGATAAGTTGAGATGTCAGATAATCCGGAAAATACCAAGAAGAATGTAGATAAATTCCCAAGAGGTCATTTACTGGCATACATTAACAAATTGTTTCCCATGTACCTATGTGCTTCCAGACGACAGAGAAGTAGTTTTGAATGTTGACTCTCACACGCTCCAAAACTTCTGCGTTAAATAATTAACATGCAGTTATGTATAGTTTTCTTATGTTACTCTCTCTATCAGTAAGTACTGTAAGTACATTGAGGTCACTCGCATAACTCAAGAATTTATTTTGTGTTCTTGTTCTTATGTTGTATGAGGGATCCCAGCAAAGCCATTAATTAAGAGAACTCATGCCATAACACATGACGACGCTACTAATGTCTCTGTGCAGTTTGTGAACACTGATTATTAATTGCTCAGGGTGTAAACAATTTCGAAATGCTCAATCCTAAAATCCTAATTCATTTCTTACATTTGACGTTAACCAATCCTAAGCTTTTCAGTCATTCTTGGGATGGAAAAGCCATACAAATCTTGGCATCCTTAACATTTTCTTTTCTGGCTTTGTTTGCTAACTTCACCGTGAAGTGCATAAAATTGTGCCCACTTACTAACGTATGGTATCCAAACCCTATAAAAAACGCCTTGTCTTTCATTGTCACTGTCACGAGACGCATCATTATCTTCACAATCTGCAAACTGTTAGTGTGTCGCTAATTTTTTTTTCGCTACAGTAGAAATTACGTAATATATAGTACTGAAAAAATGTTACATGCATTGCATATGTACGTTTGTGGTTTATGTGTATATTACGTAGCATCGTAACTTGACATTGGCATACTAAACAGTTTTAAATAAGAGCATCATTGCTCGTAATTGCATTAATATGTATAGCCATATTTTACCAGGTGGCAGGCAAGAGGTCAATTTGTAATGTTGAGCTCTACTGAGCTGAGTTCCAAAGTGATAAATATTAAATATTGAACTCTGGAATGAAGAAAAATAAAATCACAGCCACAGCCAGTGAGTTTTATTACCAACGAAGTAAACATTCTTGCACTCGGTCACTTCTGCAATGAATCTTAATATTCGTACATGACACCTTCTACAAATATGTTAACTATGAAGACTGCAGCTGGCATTTTGAATTTGATGATCTCATGACAGTTTGTTCTATGTATGTAATGTTCTTCAGGCGCCTACTACCCTGACCATTTGTACGTAGAATATATTATTTAGGGTGTGTAGCATTAGGGTACATGTTTCCAACTAAGCTAAAGTATGTCTCAGAATTCTCTAGTGTAATAACTTCAGTGTTAACCTTGAACCGTTGCTTGTCAGACATTCAGCTAGTGTTATTATCAGTATTAATCTCTTAATTACCAGAGGAAACAACAGTGACATATTGCATAATAACACCATCAGAGTCAGTGGAAAATCACTGGATGGTTTACAGAATTAAGTTTTTGCGTCACGTACAATAAGAAAAGCTGAATAGGGTCCAGGTGGTGAGGCATTTCAGGTTATAATAACTGCAGAAATAAGTTCTAAGCAGTTCAAATGATTGTGTAAACAATCAATAAAGAAATTCTTAATTTCTGACTAATATTTTTATGTTCATCCTTCAGACACAGGGCACAGTGCAGCTTTACTCGCACTTAAATGTCGTATAGGCCGCAGGACCGGGTTTTAGAGTAATTTTTTACCTTAGCGTGTGCATGACATCGTACAGTATGAATAAGGGAGCTATATTCTATGAACTACGAAGAGAGTTCGTTTTTGCGGTTAGTTTCATTATATCATAATCCCAGTATGAGTAAATTACCTCACGGATTAAACCTGTTAGCTCATCTCAGGCTGTATAAAGTTTCGGCATGTCAGGATTATTACTATTATTAACATTATGGTAGTTTTTCATAACGTTGATTAACCACTGCTCATTAGCTGGCTTGTTCTGACCACATTTTCATGCTAACACAGCATTAGAAGTGTCATTAAAGGATGGAATATTTTCCTCTCCTTAGACTTAGAGTGTCACGTTGAGTCACTAGATGTATGGATTGTTAAACTACAAGCTTCGTGATCGTAATTAATTCTACCATTATATTATTGTTACTACCATATTGTATTCTTCCGGAACTTTTAGAACTTTTAGGGATGCTAAAATGCTATCAGCACGGAATTAGTAACAAGTTGGAGATTTTTTAAGGAAAATTCTTTTTCACGGAATGATTTACATATACTATTGGAAAACTGCGGTAGGTTTAATTAAACCTGAGGCGCTCACTAAAATGCTAATCTGAAGTATTCTTAAGTGTAAATGCGAAATGCACGTTGAAGGTTAAAGCAACTAGGGGTTTAAATCCTATCTTAGGAAAAGGTGATCAAGAAAACAAGTACTGATAATGCACATAGACATCCATGGAGTAGTCCACATTATACAACAACTGTTGGAGGTTGTGACCAAGAACCACTTTTGCAGATTGCATTTCCAACGACCATATCCACTAATGAGTTTTGCATCTCTCGTGCTCATACGAATGTTAGAGTAAAATAGAAGGATTTAATTTGGAGTACAATAATGGTGTCGAAAGGTGAAACGGGTTGCACTTGTGTTTGTCGGCCATCTCCGCATTCCCAGCTATTGACAGTGCTTGACGAAGCAACACAAAGAATTGGCTTTCTGCTTGCTGGTAGATATATTCTTCAGATTTCCACTCCTACAGAATGAGGGAGAAAGATGATGATTGTTTGGGATATTGGCTGGTGTCAAGTGTATTGACAATAAAGGGAGCATAAAAGGTAATCATCTGATTGAAAGACCTATTATACTGGGTGCTGGGAAGGGAAGAGTTTGGAAGCTCTTACATCTTGTAGAAGGGCTATGGTTCTGGATGACGAGGTGTGCTGCTCGCCAGTCTAGAGATGATTATTATTGTGTTCGTTCAGTTTTCATCACTCGGGATTCTGGAGTACCGAACAAGGCTTTCATCTATCTATAGTCTAGTTTGCCTGTGGCTTAGCACTTGGTTTACTCTGCTGTCTGCAACGAAGCTGTCTATATTTTTATAAATTGTTGAATGTGGATTCGTTTAAATGCAACAGTACTGTTGTTGATGCTTACTCGCTATGAAGTCTATGACATGGAGAATGTGTTATTGTGTGGGAGCAGGGGGAAAGTTAAGCGAAGGAGATGAAAACCGTGAAGAAAGGAATTTCATGGAAAATAGTCAGTGAAGAGTTTAGTGCTCACTACATTATATAGCTGTTGTGTAGTGGAAGTGAAATGTGAATGATGCGTTGCATGCTGGTTTCTCGTTCTTCTTATGGGAAGTGAGTGAGTCATGAATATCGTCAAGAGTTTTTGAGTCTTGCTAAGGAAAAGTGAGGGTATGAGTGATCTAATAATAAATGTAAAATAGAATGAAAGAAGAAATGTAGAGAGGCAAGGAGATAACATTTGGCTCTATTTGTGCGTGCAATCTTATGAATACCATCAATCGAGAAAGTGGAGAAAATTGAAGAAGAGAGAAAAGAGTTAAGAATATTGCTGAAGATGTATTACATATTGGTTGGCCATGTGCGACACTCCTCAGATGAAAAAAGTGTACGTACTTCGATTCATCTGCACACACTGCTGCCTTGTTGTTGATGATGTGATATGCCGTGGGGTACTTTGATGAACGGATGAATAACCATTAAAAAGAACAAGGATATTTGGAAGTAAAAGAAGGATGATGATGAGGAGGAGAGAATGTCTCTCAGCCTGCAGAACCTCTGAATGAGACTCTCGATTTGGACTCAAGAGACACAGAGGAGCGACAAGGAAAGGAACGATTGGAAAGTAAGCGATAGGAATATAAAGTACAGTGAAAATCGAGGGCGAAATAGTAGTTGGAGTCAGATCAGATGAGATCAAAATCAGTCAGTGTTCGTCGTCTGTCGTCTCTCGTTGTATAAGTCTCATCTTTGGTTCATGTAAAGGAAGTTTCAAAAATAGTGATATAGGAGAGAGAAAACGGACGCATTCGTTTCAGTACACATCGTACCACAAGAAAGAATATTGGGTAGGATGACAAGTTGGCTTACGGTTGATCGAGAAGATGCAGATGGATGGATAGAAAGAGGAAAGATAGAATAGTAATGGGCAGGGTGGATTGGGACTCAGGAGAGGGTCTCTCTCTCTCTCTGCTTTGACTAGTAGAGGTTGCCTTGACCTGATCAGAATTTACAATGAGGCGACTCCATACGCTCTAGTGTCAGAATGTACTTATGAGATGAGGGAGAAAACTGGTAGGTGAAATGGCTACGTACATAGGCATAGCAGCACGAATGAGAAAGTCTTGTATAAAGTAAAGATGCTGAGAAGACGAAGAAGCAACACCACTTCCTTCCAACAGCACCAGCAGAACGAAATGATCTACTCCTGCCACCCAACACTGTAAGTTCGAGATCACGCTCTTTTTCACGGGTGTGATGTAATTTTAGAGAATTTTTGATGAATTCCCAACCCATTTCATCTTCAGCTACCATCTTTATCATCTATTCCTTCTTGTTTTGATAGTCCACAGGTCTTGTGAACGTGAATTCGTAAATGTGTTTTTGTACACAATTTCATCCTGGCCTCTTAAGATTTTCTGTGCAGTGAAAGGTGCTTGTTAATACCTTGTCCAGCCAGCATATCACCAGAGTATAGAGCTTAATGAGTAAAATGTCTGAGCTTATAGGGTAGACTGTACCGCATTGCACACTTTTCTTCTTCAAGGAATGTTATTCTTAGCACAAAAGATACAGGAATAGCAGTGAGAAAGAAAGAGAGGAAACCTTCACCCTTCACAACTCTTTCGTATTATTTTCACTTTTTACTTTGAGATTCAAAGATTCAAGAGTTAGGATTTGGAGTGACTGCTTTGAGCTTATGAGCGTAAAGTAGCATAAGGATATCAAAAATACCAAGAAGGGGTTGTGGAAAAAGCCACCGCTTTCTGTAAGCTGCTTTCATTCAAAATGCAGGAGTATTCCCATTGTTCATTTATCATTCATCTCAGCATGTATAAGTTCTTTACTCGGACGGAGCGCTTTTCTTGGTTACTTGGTTTGAATTCTGCACAGATGCCGAATAAGATACTCTAGACTGAAAATAGCATATGGCTCCTCTGCCTCATCGGCCATGTACAGCACAGAATTCAAGATATTGTGTTGTGTACTATCAGATTATTTTCTAAGAAAAGCCAAATGGCACAATCAATTGAAAGTAGACGTTGCAGAATATTTAAGTGTTCGATTGATTTTGAAATCGCAGCATTGTCGTCTCTACCTCTGTCGTTTCATCAGTTGAGCGTATTATACGGGTAGTTTTTGTTGTAGAATCCTTGAAAGTATTTGTATTTTTGATTGTTGAAAATTTCAAACTTACCTTAGTCTTCACGCGTCACATTCTTGCTTGTCATGTTTACGGGACGTTTAAGTAACTGCGTGAACGGTCCGTTTGTGATTCATGCTGATGTTGTGGAAAATTGAGAACTTTTAAAACTTGTGTTTAGAACTGATGGGTATGTACAGAAAGCTGTTTTCGTTGTGACGCTGCATTCATTGGATATATTGAAAAGAGTTCAAGAGGAACGAAAGTAAGAGAAAGTTAGTAGAAAGGAATTTAGATAGGATGGACTGTGAGAAATGACAGAAATGCCAAGGAAAGTTTACATGTTGGAATGGGATTATAGTATTCTGTGAGGAATGTTTCTGGATGAGTCGAAGTGTGATAATGTTGATTTTGATTCATTCTATTCGTGATATTGTGTTTTGCTTTTGAATTGAAGGCTGGAAAATTCGGAAAATATCTATCACGTCTTCACTTCTTGGCTTTTTGTGTGCACTGCGGCATTTGGCATTAACTCATTTTTACTGCTATAAAAACTGTCCAATCACTTGTGTATGACTTTTTTAAACAAAATTGAAAATTGTGAAAAAGCAATATCTGGAATTCGCAAAACTTAAAACAGTTTTGTAATGGAAATGAAGGAAATGTTTTTTATCTCTAGCCGGGTTGATTTGAAACAAAAGAACCAGGAGTTAGAGAAGCGAAGAAAAGATAAAACATTTTAATTTGGTTTAGTTTCGATAGTAAGAATCTAGATAATCTTGAGACTTTGCTTCGTATGGGAACTTTTCATCTCACTGGAAGTTCGAAGACATGGTGAGTGAGAAAGGATACCCTACCATAAAACCTTAATATATGCTGCTTAGGAGGAAAAACTGCTTTAGGAAATGTATCCTGATGGTTGAAGGTTGTTAGGTGTATTGGATCAAGCTTAAGTGAGTGAGTGAAGGTAGTGGTAGTATTAGGATTCGTAATGGTGCTAAAGTTGCTTTCTTTCCGTAACGTTTTCCAGTTTGCTCGTTCATGTGGATGGGCATGAAGCTAAAGTATTTCTTCTCAACAGAGAAGAGAAAGTAGAAAAAGTTTTTCCAGGAGAAAGAACTGGGGAAATGCTATTATGTGTTCGCTAGCAAGCGCGCATTGGTTTGCATCGCATTGCATTAAATTAAGGTAGTAAGTGTGATGGTAAGATACTGTATTAGAGGACTTACATTTGGGAACAAGACGATGTCGTGAGGAGTTCCAAGAGGCGAAAGTTTACTGCGTACCTTATGGTTCGCATCTCCGTAAGGAAGAAAGGAGACTGTAAGCGATTCTGAAGCTGATCGTTTTCTTACTACACCGTGAAATAGAATTAGACTGGGTACTCCTTGGCCGTTTCGTATTCAAAGCTTAAGTAGAAAGATTCCGAGAAATATTGTGCTCAACAGGAGTTTTAAGTTTTCTAGCCAAAATAATATGTTGAATTGCCATATTATTAAAGAGGGAGTTCTAATTCACAAGTAATAGTAAGTAGCAGTGGCAAAAGTATCCTATCTGTAGTTAGGTCTCTGCTGCTCCGTTTTTCATGTATGTGGAATGTTTATCTCTACATGTCTATGATTCTACTAATTTACCTCTCGCTTTTGGATATTTTTTGTTAACTTCTGAGTTACATTAGTTTTCTCCTGTACGCTTCAAGTTGAAACGATCTGTTTTTGTTTTGAACGATAAACATGCGATTTCAATAGGTTTTCGCTTAAAGATGGAGTTCTGGTTGAGGTCGCAACAAAGAAATTCTTCAAAAGAGATTTTTTCTTTCGGTTCAGGCAATCACTGGAAGTTTTCTTGTGCGGAACCATTTATGGAAAAGAAAAACAAACTGTTAGCTCATGCGGTTCTTTCGCGGAAAAGAAAGTTTGTGTGTAAACAAGTTTTGCTTGTTTGGATCTTGGGAGTAATAGTGTTGCTGAACGCAAATTGTTGTACTGAAATGAATTTTCTGCTACTATATACATTCTCTGAAACTGAATTTTTCAAGTTTACTTTAGTATACAGTGTTGGATCACTACGAAGATTGAATTTAAGAATTATATTTCTGTGGCATAATTTCTACATTAAGTATTACAATTTTACTTTGACTTGACTAATTTGTTTTCTATTTTTGTGTCACTCCAGTGAGAGTAAGATGGAAATGATAATCTTGCTTCCATTTACATTCATAGGATTATGATCACGTAGTATCCTTTTTCAGAATAGACAGCGATGAATGATCACACAGGACATATTTCATCTTTGCAAGCGAAATTTGAGATTAAAAGGATCTACGAAGAGCAATCTTCGGGTTTCCTGGTTTCCTCTGTCTATGTTGATGCTCATAAACCAATGCTGAAGTATAGCGTTACAAGTTTAGAAGTAGTATAGATGAAGCTAGCTAGTCCACAAAAATAGCAGTTGAAGAGGAAGAATGTCAGACGCACGGCAAACGTAATCCGAGAAAGCTGTTTAATAATGTAATGGGGCTTGGAAATCGGTTAATTGAGTACGAGCATGCATTTAATTTAGTAAGTGGATGAAGAAAAGGTCTTTGTGCAAGCATATGATGTGCCTTACTTTCCTTTTAGCCCTCTGCTTTAGGTTGAGTGGGAGCCTGTTTGCTTCCCCAGCAATTATTCTATCGTCCAGAGTGAATAGTTCAGTTAGTTGGCTGAAGTGAACGAGATATTGTGTTAGAAGATGTGAGAAATAAATGAGAGAGGGTTATATTGAGGATACAGAGAGATGAAAGCTTGAATAAGCAGAACTAACTTTCCTATAATACTGAACTGAGAGTAGTGCATGCATGTGAATGTATGATGATGAGTGCAGGTTGATTTAAAGAGACGACTCCATGAGTGTAAACATTGAAGCGGCTGCTGTTCAGAAAATGGCATTATTTTACATTTCACAAGTCCCCCAACATGACGATAGCTGATACGCCGGTAGTACAGTGAAGTGGATTCATTTGAAGTAGCGTGAAGTTCATTTCGTTTAAGTCTATTCTTCTCGTTTTCTTTTGTTGCATGTTGCTTGTAGAATCGAGTGTGTGTGTGTGCTTGTTCGTTTGAGAGAATTTTAAAACAAGATGCTCCTGACTGTCTGCAACCACTGGTTTCACAGGTTTCCTGTCTACAGAACCGCTTACTTAGTGTTTAGTGTGGATGTGGTAGGTATTAGTGGGTGAAAGTTAGGTACGTAGTCATGTGCTACTGTGTAAAAGTACAGACTCCATTTCCATTCACTATATATATATACAATTTGATCTTCGTAGTTCCTATATCAAGCGGAGTGATATTTTCATGTTTAGGGCTTCAGGATATATTGGGAGGATTGCATTGGTGCGATTACCGATTGCGTTACAAGGTTGAAAATAAACTCCCTTCTGGAGGCGATGTAAAAGAGACGAGAGAGTGGATGGAGCAGAAAACAAACGTAGTTGTGCAGGGGCAGAGAAGAGAATAGACAAAAGCACAGATGAAACGAGTAGAGAAGAGAATAATAGAGACGTATATAGGAATTGCTGGAGGAAACCTGGATGGGTCTTAGTTATTTATTATTAAATTCCCAATTGGAATGCCAAAAACAAATGAAATGAGATGGGATAGATGAAATGGTACAGGTTTTTTGGATGAAGAGAGAAAATAGTCGCTCAGTGTCGGTGCCTGTGTCTACTGTTGTGCTTTCTCTATTGTGTGTTCATTTCATGGTGAAATGGAAGTGAGAGAGCTCTTTTACGTAGTTTACACGGGAAGTGTAACGTCGTATATAGACCTCGGAGTCTATTTACATGTATTAGGGTGCGTGTGTGTACGTATCGTAAGTATCTGCGTATTTCCTTCCGTTGCTTCGTTGCTCCAACTGCATTATAACCAAAGGGAAGAAAGATTTGGTGACTTTTTTCTCTTTTCTGTCTATTGCATGACTCTTGGTGTTTTCACCTACACTTTCGTATTCCCTGCCTTATATCGTCCTTTCTTCTGTCTGTCTCGCTGATAGTGATAATGGTGTCTTCTGAATTGTGACTTGGTCGAGGACTAACACTCGATATTTTACAGCTGATGCATCGGCAAAACATCCTTGAGCTCTTCTTTTCTTCTGCATCCGATAGGTTTCTTCATTGAAGTGAAAACAGGCTGAAATTGGAAAAATTCATTTCACTGGCTTCTGTTTTTGTGTATACCTTATGTAAGTGATGTGTAGATACAAGTTCGTTTTTCCGAGCCTATATGTACCTACGTGTGGTGAGAATTTGGAAATGTAAGTCCGTTTTAAGGAAGGAATGAAGGGATAGCATTCAGTCGTGAGTTGTGTCACTGGTGTCCCATAGCTGTCATTGTGAAATAGAAACTGGTGGAGTCTCGGAGGGATCTTCCCTGTTCAAGAGAATGAGATCGAATGTTAGGTTTGCGTAATGTTTGATTGGAGACAATAACTTTGACTGTATTTGATCAGCAGCATCACATGTAGGTATTACGTCCGTGGATTGAATTTTGAATTTCGACTCCTCTATTTTATTTTCGAAATATTAATAAAACAAAAGTTTTAATGAATTCGTTCGTGGGAGTGATCAGTTTAATAACAGCCTTGAAAATAACCGGCTTTATTATCTGTGAGCTACTTGCTTGTCAAAAATGATCTCATTAGTTTGTATTGATAGGAGAGAGACTTGTGAGCATAATTCGATGGACAGTCGTAAAATTTTGATAGAGACTAACTGAAGCAAATACAAAGAATGGGGAAAAGGGGAAAGTGCAGTTTTAGAGAATATATTCATGAGACATGTGAGTGGTACAACATGAGCTGATGGGCCCGAGTGAACTGGTGAAGTTGAATGGTTGATGTGTTTTATGATGTCCTAGAAATCCATAAGAAGTGCAAAAGAGTATAGGATTAGGATGGACGTAATAGGGACCGGGTTAGTTGGAGAAAGTTGAACAAGTTAAAGTTGGATTGGAATTGGAGGGTTGAGAGGTGGTGGACTTCAGAGCAACTCATCGTGAACTCCATTTATCGTCTGGAACTGGAGGTCGTATCTAAGGTATAGTAGCCCCTTGTGAGCTATTAATGACGAGGGCCGCATCGCATCTCTCTCTGACTTCGTAAATGGCAGAAATTCTTTTTATATTTGTAAATGTGAGTAGTCGAAGCAAGAGTGCAATGGTCTTCAAGCCAGGGAATGTAGATTGTGGAAGTTTTCTGTAGGGATAAACGTAAGAGAGACAAAAAGAATTGAATGAGTTTACGCAACCTACTGTCTGTAGGTGGTTGTACTGCCCAGAATCTTGTTTGAAAACTTCGGGTGTAGTCCAAAATTTTGTATTCTAGGGTTGCGTGATATTTTGCAGGTTCGTTATTGTCTGCTCGCAGAATCCGGAATTAGTTAGGTATTGTCATTGCGATGCAATTTACTTAGGAGAGCTGAGAGCAAGGTATAAGGGGGTTCTAAATTGGGAGTAGGGAGTAACAGGAGATAGAGGTATATGAGAATGGGCATTGCTTCTTTTTATCGTCACAGAACTGACTGGAGTTACTACTTCGTCTGGCGACATGAGGACACTTTCGGTCATTGTTCTTCGGTCGGCAGGGTTTGTGTTACGTGCACAATTGATTATATTTCGGGAGACACGGAACGTGAAGCTAAAGTAGATAAAATGGTTGTGTTTTATTGGTTTTTAAGGCACTATCTTGTGGCATTGATGAATGTTAAGTATCTTTCAAAAATGGTGAAAGTTCATTACCAGATTAATTCTGAGGCTTTTCATGACTTGGAATGATTTCCACTGGATGAAAATGTACCCGGAAATGGGGAATTCATTCGTGTCATTCGTGTGCCATTCAATGATCTGCGGGAATGTGAATTCATTAAACCAAATTCTTGTTATGTTTGAACGTGTACGCTATACGTTTTAGTTACGGATATGTTGAATTAATGTGCAAATTGTGCAATATGCCAATACCTATGGCTGCAAGCACGGTTGACTCTCTCTTGAGAAATATACTCCTCGTCCTGAGTATTTCAAACATTATACTCTACTTATAACTTATACTCATTTGAAACAGAAACGATAAAACGCGCAAAATTTTAAGCTTAAAACTAAAGCCAGCAAGACCAGAGATTTGGAAAAAATCGTACTTACTTGCAATTCAGTGTCTGCCTAGCTTCACATAGTAATAATCATGACACGACACCATTAAATGATAGGAATGTACGCATGTTGGACAGAAGAATTAGACGAAGGGCTGTATTGTTTATATCGACATATTGAGAATGATACAGCAAATGGAAGGACGAAGGACACCAGTAGTTAGTATGCCTTCAGTATGTGCCCCAGCAAGGTAGGAGAGGAGGGGTTGTGGGCAACAATTAAACAGAACATTAAGTTTTTGCATGTTGCAGCTGGTGCTGATTGTTCGGCGAGCATAGACTGGACACAGAACTTTAAATGAAGTAGCTACCGTGTAATTATGAAAACTAGGAAAGAGCATTCCGCCTCAGCATGCCAGACTCTGTGTTGTTAACTAGTTCGTGAGGGAGCAGTTGGACTTTTCTTCCACTTATGGTGTCCTATGTAAGTTACCATGAATCGTCTCCATCCAAATATCTAAAATAAGAGTTCAATGATTGGGTAAATAGTAAATACGCAGTGTCTGCTTTACTCCTCTGATGTGATCTGAGAGTTGGATTTGGTACAAGTAGGGACAAGCCCTGTGTTAATTGTAGTCTAGTATTTGCAGCTGGCCGAGTTGTCGATGATGTTTGTAACATGTGTATTCAAAAGTTGGAATTTAGAGGAATGCTCTTTTACTTCGTTTTTCGTACACCTTAAAGTGCCTCAGAGTCCATCCGGAATAACTTTTAAACATGGCCATTGTAAGATTCATTCCCAAAAGTTCAATCTCATTTTCCCTCATTCACATATTTGATATTTATTTATTTGGTTATTTGGGACAGATGAATACAAACAATTGTGAAATATTTTTAGAGGTTTAGTTGTTTAATGTGTTCGTATGCCCGTAAAAGTAGTTCCTAAACATATACGAGAAATGTCCTTGGTGTACCCTAAAAGTACGGAAGTCGTTAATTCAAACATGCACGAGTGTTTTCTGCATGTAATGTATGATTAAGTGAAATAGACGCATGAAAGATCGGAGGAAAAACTTGTTTTGCTCGAAATGTTTATCGTTTTTAATAAGCAAGGTTAAAATACTAGTTGGGAATAGTATTTAGTATCATCGAGTGATAATGTCATCAAAATAAAGTGAAAGTATCCGCACTAGTGTTGGGAGTAATTAGTTGGGCCAGCTTGGGTGCTGAACTCCGCAGGTACTCGAACCTCACGGTCTTTTAGGAGGGTGGCAAGCAATAAAACACGACAAGCAGGCGAACCCTGTGCGAACACACTTTTATATTTCCTCATTCTCACGTTATAAGCATAGGTGACTGTGATCTGATCTTAATAAATATTTGGTTTCTGCCAACTTGTAGTGCTGAAAAAGCTACTAAGGGTATTACAAATGTTTGTAGTAATGCCACGCGAATGTCCATTGGTGATGCAGGAAACAAGTAAATCTAATTTTGATAAGAACTCGGCAGTCCAACTGGAGAATTAATAAATGTCTCTGCCGGTAGCCGGTGCATTTTAAATTTCAATGAAAAATGATCGTAGTTCATTAGGCTCTGTATCTGTACTTCATCTAGGTTTAAATGCCACGCTACGCGACTTTACGTTGCATCAGTAAAGAACAGTTATATTGCGCAGGCATGATTGACTTGGACTTACTTACAGTACCACACACTGAGTGAAGAAGAGGGTGGAGGAAAATTGTTGTTATTAAGAGGAATGGTTGGAAGAAGGGTCAGCTTATCAATCATTCATTAGAAAACCAACTTCCTGCCAACGCGTTGCAACGGAAGTAACCCTTGATAGCTCATATGTGGAGGGCCATATCTGCCCTGTGCACAAGCACAACGTGCACTCTATCCATCTGACTTTGGTCCACGTCGCTTCTCAAGCCTGATAAGAAGGCTGTTCAATCTAATTTATAATACTGAGTTGTACAGGGGGACTTCTTGAGCTGTTAAGATTGATTAGCTATCGTCCATTATTTTCCCCGTTATCTCAAACTTAGTGTTTTTGTCTTTCTTTGCGTTACTATACAATGTTACAGTTTTTATTTACTGAACTGGCAA
Source organism: Isotomurus palustris (assembly GCA_034696625.1). NCBI lineage: Eukaryota > Metazoa > Arthropoda > Collembola > Entomobryomorpha > Isotomidae > Isotomurus > Isotomurus palustris. The sequence continues at coordinate 49,442 of JAQGAD010000070.1, read as the reverse complement.
GTTATATAGGCTGTTGCTGTTATGAAAAAATGAGAGAGTAATTTGAGAGGAAAGATAAATTGTTTGTGTAATTGTGATGTTGACTCAATTGAGAAGGGAAAGTAAGAAGATGGATTCAAGCAGGTAGTGAAATTGACTGGGACAAAAATAACGATAAAATGTTCCGTTTCAGTGGAAAGAAACATGATGAATTAATTGAAATAATGACATGATGACAAACACAAGTCACAGCAGGATATTGACATTAAAGTTACCCGAGCATCGTTCCTGGTGTTAGAATATATGTGGTGGTAATAATATATGAAGATATCTATGATATCTCTTTCATTTCGTACTTTCGAATGGGGTAAACTTGCTTCGTTGCATAAATATATAGATATATACAATAAAAAAACAATTGCAATGGGAGACAGACGGACTAAACTATTTGAGTAGTTTGATTGGATAAATGTCATTGTTGCTCGATCAAATAATTATGGTTTTATGTGTATTTCTTGCTTAGGTTGAGTGACCAGATAGACGTGTCCAGACCAGACCGACAGTGAGGCAGATGACAGTTAATGCAGAAATTACAACGCAAGTAAGTAGAGGTTTACTATAAGTTTGGTGCAAACTTCCACGTTTGAAAATGAATGAGTGATCGATTTTGCCAATGTCGTCTAGCGTTGAAACACAGCCAGGAGACAGCAGAACTACGTAACGTGTATACAAGTCTAAACTAATTTTGCCCAGTTTGAAAGCAAGCGTTTTAAGTCAGATTGGGGAAAGAAAGTGCATTTACAGAAAAAAATAAAGCAGTAGAAAGGAGTGGGCAGGATTAAACATTCAAAGCATAAATTTTGTCCTTTTCGTGAGGTAGAATGCTTCCAACCTCAATAAATTCATACATGTATGTGAAACAGTAAAATCTCACAAGTTAGCGTAGGTAGAAAGTAGGCTTGTGTGTGTACGATACCCGAAGAACTGCACTGCTTGCTTCTATTCACTTGGGAAACCCGAAATGAAACCTGTGTCAGATGATTGCTGAGATAAAACTGTAGTGTGTAGTAGTGTAGTAGTTTTCGGTTTAATATGGATGGATGAACGGATGGAGACAGACAGTGAGTCCGTCTGTCATGTCGTGTCAGAGAGTGGTGCGGTGGTTTGGTTTATTTATCGAGAAGAAGGCCAAGGGGTGGAGTGTTGACGGGAATTGTAATATTATTTGTATAGACTCGCCAATGCCATTGTGCACCTCACCTGAGAACACTTATTTGTGCTGGCTACTACTTTTACTTAAGGTTCTCAGCTCACGGGGTTGGGAATCCCGAGTGCAAATCGAGCCAACCAAACGATATGCATTATATGTAAGGTTCGTTTGCATGCGAGGTTCATTAGGCAATTGTATTACTGCGTTTATTTAGTTCAGCAAAGTTTCCATTTATTTAGACGGGAGAAAGTCAGCCAACCAACAGGACTATTAGGCGCACGAATTTACCGTGGGAGATGTGAATGTCGTAAAACTTTTCGACTTCAAAACAAACACGAAATATGTTTTAATAACTGAGAAATCAAATGGGAGGAGGTGGTGCTACTAAAACTCGTGTGTAGTTTCATGGCGAAGAAACCACCATTCATTGTTGTTAATCAGGAGAAAGCATTATGGGAAAAGATGCATGGTGAGGTTGTAACATCAACATGCAATCCGCACATTGTCTCAGGAGTGACGACTGCATGTTCTCTTTTTGTTATATTATTATATACATATTCCAAGTCGAAATTACGACCGGGGGGATTTCAACCAATGTTCATTTACGAGTTCAATACATTTACAACCTTTTGCATTGACTGATGTGATGTGATATGACATGAGAGTACTGGACGAACTAATAAACTTCTTTGCTAAAAGGGAAGTGTAGGGAGTGGTGGTGGTGTTTAATAATATCTGCAAGGAAGAAAAAAGATTTGCACATGGTACTTCTACTCCTATCCATTTTCTTGCTTGTGTGTCCTTTTATTTGCGAGTACTACAAGCAGTTAGTCTCATTTAGAGTTGTAGACGCCCAACAAAAAGTTTTATTGCACTTTCCTGCCAAAATTTTATTTCTCGAATTTTTTCTTCTTTCTCTCTTATTATTATACTCGACAGTGCAATTTCCTGCTCGCTGGTAAAATTACTACTAACCCTCCTTGTGTTTCTGTGTGTGAGGGAGTTTATTTCTTGTAAAGAGTTGGTTTGAAACGCGGAAAAGTAGTATGAGCAAGTGAGAGAGCTCATATGAGCAGTATGACTATTCGAGGGCTTTTGCATAGTAAATGAAAGTAATTCCCAGAGTATACAGTAAAGGGGCTAAGAGTATACAGGAACAGCGAGTTCTAGGTTGCATAGTGTACTTAACTGTTTTCGTCTTTTCTTCATTTTATGTGAGTTACATATGACGATTCCATTTACAAAGGGAGATGGACAGACAGATAGAAAGTAAGTTAATGAAAGTGTTGGCGACGATGGGGTTTGCATTTTTAACTGCAACGAGTGGGCAGTGAAGGAAAAGGGGAAAACGGACACATGCACAATTTTGCAGCACGCTATTTTCGTACTTGTCTCTTTCATTAGCTAGTCATTAAGGATAAAAGAGAGATCGTTTGTGCAAGAGTGAATGACGGCTGTCGATATGGCATTAGTCATCGGGGCTCTTTTATGATTCGCATTTACGAGTAATGCAATCATGATGATTGATAACATCAACTGCTTAAGGGGAGAGACAGATGCACCGAAACTGCACAAATTAACTAAAACTATATTCAATGCAGACAAACTTGGCAGAGAGGAAGTGAAAGACTTTTGGCTGCGGTTCTAATACATACGGTACGTGTGTAATGTAATAAGCTTCACAAACGTACACCACGTTCACAAGCTCTGAGAAAGAAAGGGCTGGGCTAAATCGTTCCTAGCGTGGGTTTAATTTTTGCAAAATGTGCATTCTGCAATGCAAGTAAAGGGGTAATTGATTGGAGTGAAAAGACCCACGTATGGCCTGATCTGAGCTGGTGGGTAGCATTGTAGCAAGAAGTAATATAAGTAGGGGCTGCTTGCCAGAGGATTTTTTCACCAACACGAGCAGCACGACCGTATTTGCATAGCATATAGCTCAGTTTCACTTCAAAGATAAGTTGAATTTAGTGTTTTGTAGACAAAGCTTTTAGTACGTCGTAGGGTGGGATTCTCGAAGTATATAATTTGCAAAAACAAGGAAGGGAAAGAAGTATGTTTTGATAGAGAGATGATAAGGCTTTATATTCTATTGTTATTCGTAGAGAGAGAGAGAGAGAAGTAATTTAGCCGCTATAAGGGTGGGTTCGTTTTCTCTGTGCTTGGCTGTACAATTGTACAATGCTGCATTTTATCCGAACATAATAGTAAGTTAGTGCAATACTTTGCTTCACCACCCCCATTACTACCAACTGCTGCATGTGATTCGTTGATTGGCAAAATCCTCTTTTTCTTACTAACCATGTTATCTGTTTGCATGTTTCGCTTCTCTTAGTAAATGTCAAAGTGATGATGTGACTTGTGTGCAAAGTATTTTCTCTTCTTTCCTCCAAAACTACTGAGGAGTGCGGAAGTAGCCGTTCATGAAATGCAAAAAAGGACGAACTGACGAGAATACACGTAGAAGAAGCAAGTTTGCAAATGAATATATTTGGTTAAAGTTATGTATAGATAGACGGGGCGGCATTGTAAGGATGGATTGATCAGGAGGATAGAAAAGAGAAAGTTTTAGTGAAGTGCAGAAAAAGCTTGGGAGCTATAATAGACCTATTGTGAATAGAAAGAGCGAGGAAAGGAGTGCATAGGCATTAGGACAGGACGTCAGGATGGAGTCAGTGTCATTTCTTCTGAGCAGCTAAACCCTAAAACTTAGCTTGTGTTCGAAACTCTTATTCTTCGTAGCTGCTGCTGCATTTGGTTTCTACTCCTGTTGTTGTCCATCGTTTCAGGGTTTCGAATTTTACACTGAGACGAACTTTACCATCATATTATATAGAGGAAAGGAGCGAATATATTGTATGCATTATGTATCCGTGCACCCATGTTCTCCAGACCGGGAGGAAACTATATGTATACTGACTTGTACGGACTTGTGTGTAGATTTCTCCACCAGTCCGCCAGCTATATCCGATCAGGGCATTATATCCCGGTGGTGTTGGTGGTGGATGGGTTGCGTGTGGATAAAATGAAATGAAAGTTCAGCGGCGGCGTCAGTTCGAGAGTTTCAGAAAGTCCAACTCTTCGTCTGTATTTCCAATTCTGTCTTTAGTCGTAGTCTTGCACTCTGTTTGAGCTCATGTTGTTGCATTCTGCTTGCGTTTTTTGTGCAACAGTCTCACCAACCAAGTCTCTTGTGTGACCGAACCTCCTCCGAAAGTATTATACATCGTGTTTTAACTCGTAATTTTTGTACTTTGGTTTCAGTGAGAAATTGATAGTACTGTGAAGACCAGCTAATACAACGGGACATAATCATCCGCTACAAAAACAGTTTCTTGAAGATCCCTTACGTTTTTCTACTGAACTTGTGATTCCAAACTACAACACACAATAATTGCGACTACGAGGACTGTCTGAGACTGACTGCTGAAGCATCGGGGATGTAGTGGGAGAAAAACTGTCTTCGCGATTGTTCTTTAATATCGGTTGTTGCAAGATCAAGCTGTGATAGTTTTGGAGAAAGTTTGTGCCAGATAAAATAGATTGTGAAAGCTGAAGGAAATCTTGCTGAATTTTATTCGTAGCTACTGACTTTTTCAATATATAAGTTAGTGTGTTTTATTCAAAGAGATTTGAATTATTCTGATCGGTGTAACAAAGTCGTACACACTACATTTTTATATTTGCAAAGACTTGACACAATGAATATGAACAACATGGCCATGGTCAATGTAAACAATTTGCTTAACATAAAAGACTCGCGTTGGCTGCAGTTGGAAGTTTGCAGAGAATACCAGAGAAATAAGTGTACTCGTCCTGACACGGAGTGTAAATTTGCACATCCACCTGCCAATGTTGAAGTCCAGAACGGGAGAGTCACAGCTTGCTATGATAGCATCAAGGTAAGTGTACATCTTAAGAATTCGTCGCATTTGTAAAATAGCTCATTGACTATAATGAACATTTTTAACTAACCGGTGGGAAAAGATAAGAAAATAAGTTGAAAGCACTCAGGGATGATTTATTACTTGATTTAGGGTGGTGAATGAAGATAGATGTTGGTGTGGTATTTGTGGGCGTGGGAGACCCCTTTTTACTTTTTGTTGCTATCATTTCATTGATAAGTCACGATTTCTTCAGCCAATACACGAATGAATAACCGAGATAGCCATTAAATTGTAAATGTAAATTGTTATTTCCAATTCCATTCTGCTACTCCATAATAAAACTAGTTGAAATGAGTTGAGGTAGAAATACGTGATTTTTTCGGAGCGAAGAGTGTTAGCTGTAGTAGAATTACTTGTGCACACACAATGTAAAGAAAGACTATCTGAGTTTACTTGTTGTTAAAAAGAAGTTCAGAAAAGATTGAATGAGTGAAATGGGAAAAAATTACGAGACAGGCAAAGAAGATATCAAATCGAATTTTTAAAGGATTACTTCACCCCTCGGCGTGGATTTATTATGGTGTGAAAGTTTTTGTCTGTCTGAGAGAAAATAAAAGAAGCGAGAAGAGATATATACTCTAGGTTGATGACGATATTGCGATGGCATCTTGTGCTTGCATGTTACATTTGTCTTGGTGTAAAACATTTTTTGTTTGTGAGAGATTGATGCTAAGAACCTTACGATTAGTTAAGTAAGGTTGGAAGGCGTGCATGATTCACGGAATCCTTCCAAATCTTATTTCCTTCAGTAAAGGCTCCAGACTTCGCATCAATACGTGTACATTCAATATTGACAACTTTACTTTAAACGTTTATTGTTTGAATTTTTTCAAAGCTCTTTTACATTACAAATTGCAGTAGCTGAAATGCAGAGGGACAAATTGCAATATTATTAGTTACAGTTTGCACATTCAGTTCGTGGATTAATTGGTAAAATCTCATTCATTCCGATGTAATTATTTGAAGTGCTTGTCGAGATGCACTGGTCCAGCAAAGTATGCCGTGCGAAGTAATGGCTTATAATGTTTAGAGTCAGGTTCCTACTGTCGAGTGTCGAGTCTAAGGCAAGTTTAGCTGAGTAGTTCAACGGCTTACATATTCTTGGCATTACTCACTAGAAGAAGACATCATGGTTAGATTGTTTGTCTTGGCTCCAAATATAATTTTATAGCATCAAGGTTCATCAAACGTGAATTTAGCTTGACTAGTGTACATTTATCTTCTGCAAAAGTGTAGATTAATTTAAATCCTAATTAATCCTGGAAACAGACATTTAGTTTCAATGGTTTGAATTACAACTAAGCCTCAAAGGATAAACTGTAATAGTAAACTTTCCGAGTAGTAATTCGGTAGACACTGCATGTATAAGCGGTTCAAATTGATTTAGGGCATTAAAGACATTCGCTGACATGTTGATGATAATATCAAATGATGCGGTTACTATTCTAAAGTGGTAATTTTTTTGTTTGTGATATAAAATTGGTTTGTAGTTTCTTCTGAGTAAACGAAACAAGTCTTTTTAGCAAGTTGTAAATAATGGTGCACTAGTAGTAAAATAAATGGTTAAACTTGTAAGTATTGTTGTGCAGTAATATTTACTTAAATCCGGGTAAAAAATTCCACTTCAAGATCAGGATGTTAAATAGGATTGAAAAGAAACGTTCTAGTTTCTTCGTAGTTTCTTCCCATGGAGCTTAGTGACTATGAATGGGAATGCATGTACATCTTGGTTGAATATGTGTATGCGTATTCGTTTATCTAATGTGGGATGAATTTATGTAGAATGCACATGTAAAGTTACAGTTAAGTTACCCATCTAAAAGAGAAAGATAAACACGAATCTTCGTAGAACTCCCTCCTGTTTTGTGTCTCAACTTGACACTTACTTAATCCCTAAAAGTAAAGTAACGAGGAGGATGAATAGAGGTGTTGCTTTATTGGCATTTTCCGGATGCTTGCATGATTATGGCTGGAAAGGGAGTCTAGGAAGTTGAAGCAGTGGGTGAAATTTCGGTTTTGGTGGTCTTGCTTCATTGAATTAGAAATGTAAGGATTCTCTACCACCAACAGTGCAGTTCTTATAATGTACCTTACTGTATAAACTCTACTGCAGTTCTTTTGCTCTACATAACTAAATTGAGCTTGTACTTGGGATATTAAGTCTTGTCAGGAATCCAGAATGTAGGCTTAGTGAAGTAGAGTGCATTGGGGATCGGATCATTATGTAATTTTTAGCACAACTGTACAAGGCATAATGGAAAGGAGACTGTTTTCTTAAGTACTAAACTAAAAGAAACGCAGCATTAGCAAATAGTAGTTTCAGAAAGTAGACAAGTTGATACAAAAATACATAAGCGCTCGCGCGTAAGTATTTTTCTCAGTAATTAGCTTATCGTTTGTTGCAGAATGTAATGTGGTAATTTATTTTTGAAAAGACAGAAAGCCTCAATGAGTTTGACATTTACAACGGTTGAAGGAAGTGTTAAGGGTAAATTGTGGGTGAAGATGAAAGGATGGAAACGAGTTCTTAGGTTGTGTGAGATGAGTTTATGGTTACGGGTAGGAAAGAAAAGAGGAATAAACGAAAGGCAGTGAGGGCACCAGTAGTGTGCAGACGTCTCAGGCTCAGGATCATAGATGCATGAGTGAATATTCTCGTAATGTTCTTCTTGTTCAGACCTCTGCCTCTGCGTCTCAACTACTGCCTTATTTAAAATAGAATTCTTAGGATAATGGGGAAGAGTGTGGAAAGATAGAAGGAATGCCCTCTCAAGACGAATTTGAATCATGTCAAAGAGTTAAATTTAGTTAATGGATCCTTTGATGTATTCTTCAAATAGATAATGCAGGAGCTCACACTGTATCGAATCTGTTTTAGTAATAATAATCAGATGAAGGAGATAGTTGTTGAATGGATTGGAGGGTCAGAAGGGCTCTTCTGTTCACCATGAAGTGAATTTCGAGATTTTAGTTACACGTTATTACACTTCACATTATAATAGCATCGTTCCTTTCCCTTTTCTAACTCCTAGCTGCAATTCTTCGAATTAAACTAGAACTAGCAATGTCAGCTATTATAGTTATTACTGTTCTAAAGTGTTCTACTAAATCTACTGTCTATACATCGGTTATTTGAATGGAAAGGAAGCATAGAAAGAGGAAGCTATTCAAGTAATATTGGATGGGAGAGATACGAGAAGACCTCTCTGTGTGTGTTATCCGGACCGGACTCTTCATTGGCTAGATTGGTCACAATTTAAATTAATTGTGTGTAATTGGAAGGGTTCTCATATATTCCCATTACAATGTCTATATCATGACAAGTGAGATAGCCAAGCTACGCTGATGTCCTTACATACGTCCAGACTATGGCTGTTTGTGATGTGAAATCAAAATGTCTGCTTGTTCAGGGTTCAAACCTCGGTAGTTCAGTTGCATGCGTTAATTTGAAAACCGACTCCCAGACTCAACACTCAAGAGGATAAACAACACTTCACTCTAATGTTGCATCAAAAATTTAATTTCCTGTTTTTATTTGCCATGAAGTTTCAAATACTTGCATTTGAAGCATTTGCTAAAATAATTTTTACGAGTAAATAGATAGGCACAAGCTGTCTAATGCTGAATTCGGTTCATTTTCGAGCGCACTCTTGAAAAAATAGATAGGGAATCCTTGTTTCAGTAGGGCCAAGGCATAAAAGAGAAACTAGAGTTTATATTACAGGTACAAGAAAATGTGAAAGATCTACAAAAGTATAGTGAAAAGTAGTTCAGTAAAAATAACTGTTAATACAAACACGGAAAGCACTTGGACGATCATGAAGCGAAAGTTGTTTCCAGGATTCCAGAAGATGATGATGAAGTTAGAAAAGTTTATTTCTAATTTATCCCCGTCAAGGTTTGTCATCGTGTCTAGTCAGTTGAGATAGTTAGCTGTGGCATCGTTGTCATGTGCTATTTTTCTAGAGTGCTAATAGGCTCAGGCAGGGACGGCAAGTAACGGGGACAGTTAACTTTCCTTTCCTCAGTGCTCATTTGGACATATCAAGAATACTAATGCTGAAAGACGACAGGAACTACCCAGAATAATCTCCGATGTTAGATGAGCGCTCAGTAATGATGTTTATGTTACATTCATTACTGAGTAAGTTAGGAGTATTGAAGTATCCACTGCTAGATTATGCTAGACTTGATCTAGTATAGATTTCTTTCTCTGAGAAGACTAGATTCTATCTTCATCAGCTACAGCTGCATTGAATGGTTTGGAGAAAGTATAACAGGGTAGCGTAATGATGCGAAGGTTGTGTGAGGAGTTGAGTTTGGTTACTTGGTTGGTGTAATAATGAAACCTCTTCTCGTTAGGACGAATGGAGAACTGAGAACAAGATTTGCTCGTTTGTCTCGCATTTCTCGATAGTCGTTCTTCCAGTTATTCTCTTTCTGTTCTTGTAAAGAAGAGTAAGTGTTAGATTTTAGTCACGTCATGATGATGCTACTAGAGAAGGGTGTAGGGAAGCCCGTGCCGCCGTCTAGCCTTGGGCACTTTGAACTTACTTTGTAAGTATCGATCGGATGGAGAGAAAGTAGGTTTACTGCTTTCTTTATCTCTCCTAATACTCTTATTTTCTCAAGCGAAATGAGTTTCGTGCCACTGCTGTTACTACAAGTATTATTAATACTGTCCAGTATCGAAAAGGTTTTTGTAACCAAAAAATTCAGCTCGCAGGAGGGTTTGGAATGGTCGCGACCCACAATTGTGGGGTTGGAAGTATTTTTGTCGAAAGGTTGTTGAAAGTGGGAGTGCTGGTAATAAATTAGTAAAGATTGAAGCAGTCTATAATCGCGATAAAATTCCTTAAGTGAAGATTGAGGCTTCTACTTTTGTTTCAAAGTCGAGCATCACGGAATAAAATTGTTAAGCGTTAGTGTATATTAAGCCTTTGCTATATTAAATCAGTAAGCGCGAGGAAGTACAAAAAACGAACTTGAGAGCTTGGCCAATTACACGTGATCAAATACAGGAAAAATGTGAAGGGTCGTAATAGCGAGCTTTGCCAGTATCAGTTTTATATTGACAGAATAAATGCTCTACGGTTCTTGTTATCTCGGGTTATTTTGGTATATTTCTATTATTTCAAACGAGGAAAGAATAGCATGAAGGGTTTCCTTTTCCTCTCAGCCACTAACCTTAGCTTTGTAACAAAGGTGACGTCGAAAAGAGAAAGTAAATAAATAGTTACGATGAGTCCATATAAAATGTTGGAGACAATAACTTCATAATTGTGAATGAAGGAAGAAAGATGACTGTTGGAAGTAGTTTCTGTTTGAATTGTGGAGAGAAGTGTGCTCTTGAAAGTTGATATATTGAAATACGATGTTGAAAAGTGAAGTGGTGAAAGTCTCTGAAGCGCAACTTTTGGGTATTACTGCGGAAGCAGACAAACAAAGGTTGTAGTTGAATGTCTAAAAAAGTCATAATATGAATGGTGTATGAGTGTATGACGAGAATATCCTTTTTAGATTCTGTGGCAGCAGTGGTGGTTTGGTTTGGTTATCAGCACATTTGGGTGAAAGTAAATGTTGTATGTCCTCTAACGCTACTGATGTTACAAGGTTCTGTATTAAAGGGCGCAGAAGAGAGATTCTCCCGTGCTTTGAGAATTAGTGAAGCGCAAGTTCAAAGCCAACTAGGTTGCATTGTCTAGCCTTCAGGGAAATGAGGGAACACAGGAGAAATGTATTTACGGAGGGTGAAAGAGATCGCGTCGGAAAGTTATGCAGACGAAGAAGCATAGATGTGTAAGTATGAAAGACGATTTATCCAGGTGAATTGGCTGGAATGGAATCGTGGGTTCAGGTTTCACAACAAGAAAGAAGACATTTTCTTTTTTCGAAATCACATTTTTGAGTACCTCTTTCCGGCACTTTTCTCCCGGATCTCGGATATTTTAGCAGATGGGCTGGCTCGGTTGAGTTCTTAGGGTGTGGGAGAGAGGAAATTGCGGAGAGCGTGTCTTCAATTCTTCAGTACGGTATTGCTGATGACACGAATGAGGTTCTTTGTGAGGAGGACCCAATGTTTTGGTTCGAAGGAAGAATAAGGTCTTCATATGCCTGGAGCTGTGTAGAATGGGAATCATGCTATGTGCCATATGGTCCTGCTGTAACAGAGGAGGACAAAATGATAATCATAATAATGAAATATAAGTGTAAGCAAACACACGGACATGGGATTAGAGCTTAGCATGTGTTTGTGGCAGGGTGATGTTTATATTTATGTTAGAAAGAGCAGTGTTCGGACGACGACGACATGTGCTTATAGGTAATACAGCCACGTAATTCGTTTTTACTTTTATTATAGGTGTCGTTTAAGTGTGCTTAGTGTAAGTGATTTCTTTCTACGACAGTCTTAAGGCGTGCTGGTTGAATTAAAAACATCAAAAGGCTATTGGCATACTTCAGGCGGATTGTAGAAATAAATTCTAACAGCTACATGGCTATAAGCCGTAGTTAACTGCACGCAGAATAATTAGTAAACGTCGATTACAAATCTTGGAAGTGTGTGCGACACATTCCAGAATAAATCAATCTTAGTTCTCGCATTCGTGCTACTTAAGGTTCTCATCATGTGTAGATTATGCATGTGTGGGCGAATGACTATGATATCTTCAATTATAAAAAGGTTTTTAATGCTTGGCACGGAAAGTTGCGTGTTCGATCTATAATAAACTCTGTCGAGTTGAGATGTACTTCGTCGCTTGAGGTAAATAGTAATAAGGATGAGTGCCATAGGTTTAGAAATTTATAAATAGAAGTAGATAGAAGTTAGAAGACATAAAATATCTATTTCCTTGGCTCTGCTACTTATACTTTCTTGTGTTGCTTATGTTGTGAACTTGGACAAAGATAAGTGCTTAAACGTGTACACACAACTTTCAACTATGTTGAAGGAAGCAAGCATCAAAATCTTAGTTCTTCTTGAGACGAAAAGTTTTATTAAAAGTAGTTGGATGGAGGAGAGATGAGGATTCACTCCCGAAATATTTCTCTGAGTTTGTACTCTAAACTTTCTGTCTCTTGAGTTTTCTTTACGTACTTATGCAGCTTTACTGACTGACATCAGAAGAGAGTTCTGAAGAGTTTCAAAAGCGTTCAAGTGGTAGGAGAAGTGATGAAAGTGATTTTGTACACAAATAATAGTGAAACCATTCAGCTGTCGTTTCAAAACATATCTGTTTCAATACCTTCAAGACGATGCCAATTCCTTTTGTTGTATTTAAGTATTGTAGTTAAAATTTCTAATATTCTTAATAGTTAAAACAAATGTATGATCTAGTCATTACGACTTATTTTACTAAGGAAAAAAATCAACTTAGATGTGCATTTACAGAAGACAAAAATTGTCAGACTGAACACATTTTCAATGTGCGGGCTTTGCGCAATGAATTATTAAATTGAACTGGTTTGGAAGAGGAAATAAAAAACGTGTAAGACTACCACTTCTTTATTCCACTTTGTACAAATGTTTGCTCTTTCAAAAGAAGGGGTGGTTTGCTTTTTTACTCAAATAGACATAAGTCTCTCAAAATTGAATTTAAGCTTGTGTCATTTGACTAACAGCGAACAACGATGACATGACTTTGATTCGACTGATTGTGAAAGTGAATTAATAATGAAGAAGAAAGTAGAAAGTCTTGTATATTTCAGTAGGTACAGGGTAAAATTGGAAGGTAAGGAGCAACAATGAAGGAATAAGTGAGGGATTGATGTGTATATTATATTTCGCTGTGTGCGCTACTCCGATAAAGCAAAGTGGAAAACTTGCTTTCAATGGGTGAATAAGTAAAATCTGAATGTAATCTCAGACGATTGTATTATTCATCTGATACTGCGTAATTGGCTCTAATGAATAGTTGACTTGAGAGATGTGTCAGTAAGAGATAGAGAAGTAAAGAGAAACAAATTAAACTAAGGTAAAGCTCCGGCAAGGATTTCAAGTTTCAAACACTCACTTGAAAGATAACAAAGTTTATTTACAAACATAGACAAATGAATATACAGGAAATGAAAGCAGAGCAGAGCCTGGCTGTTTTACCTTACTAAATTGTGTATAATCTCGTTCGGTGAAGTGTTTATAGGTAGGTGGCCGGCTTGTCGCGGATTTAATTTGTTGATTGAAGAACAAAGGTAATCGAAACTTCACAAGTTGTGTAGAACTGAAGTGAAGGTTGTAGGCGAATGAATACATCAGACAGTGAATTTAGCTTGATTTCAAGAGAGAAAGTTTCTCATGGTACTGTCAATGCGATGAGATAAGTAAATGCGATGACATTTCTTTGGTTCTTGATTTCATTTTCGTTCAGTCCTTGATCTCGAAGGATACTGTCACATTAAGAGCAAGTGAAGAACTCATTCAGTGTCACTACGAAATAATCGACTTTCGATTTTCTAAAAATCTGTTTAAAGAGATACTAAATAATATTTATTTTACTATACTCACTGACTCTGTTAGAGCGTGCTTATTTTTATTACCTAAGCTGTAAGTAGGTATTTATTAACATTTCTTCGGAATATTTTAATTTTGATGTAATTTTATGTCCACCCACGCATTATATTACAGTTATAATTTGGTTACACGAAGTTCACTCACTTCTGAAGTGCTAGACGAATTGTTATTCAGGAAAGGTTTTGAGTCAGAATACATTAAGATATTCAGATTTGCTCAGAGATCTCTTCATCAAAGTCAGAAACAGAAAGAAAACAGGAGAAAGTCACTTTATTCGCACCAAACCCTTGAAACATAGATGAAACAGGGAGTAGTTGGAGAGTCCCAAACTACATTTTGTGTGATTGCCTTGTGGCTTTTATAACTTCATTACAACTTTATTCTGGTCTCGTAATTTTTCCTTCATAAGAAAATGCGTCTTCTTCCATTATTCTGAAATCATAGCATGGACAGCTTGTCGTGCCTAAAATAAACAAACTTTAATGAAAAATCCTCGATCGTAGTGTGGAAAGCATACTAATTTTTAATCACAGAATTTAATATTCAGTTTAATTGAACCACATATTTACTATCAAATGAATGTATTACAACTTGCTAGGTATAATGTCAATTAAGGCTTAAGGGTCTACAATACACTACCGTATTTCCCAGAAATAGCCTAGCGATATAATGAGTTCAGCCCAACCTATTTAGTGCTATGGGTCGTCTGCAACTATGTAACAAGGAAAGAAGTTGATCGCACGAATTGGCTCGTAAAGTTCACGAAATCGTCTAATGAGCTTTCTTCATGTATCATTACTGATGCCATTTGCGTTGTTACTGTCTGTTGCTTTCTGGTTTTACTAGAAATAGAAGAATAAAGTTTACTCCCTTCCTCGTTCGCCTTTGCACAATTTTTGATGAAGAGAAGTAGTTTTCCAGGCACACTGTGTACTGCAAAGTACATGGTACAACCAAATTGTATCTTTCAAGGAATTGTGTGGCTTGCAAGTTTAAGCAAGTGTAAGTTACAACACGAGCGTTTACGAGCAAAGTGGAATTAAGAAAGTTGAGTTTCTCTTGCTCTTCAAATGAATTGAATGGGTATTAGTTAGTTTAGTTTATAGTTTTCGGAAGTTTTGGAAGAAGCATTTCATTGGATTGTCTGTCTCGTTTGCCATGTACTAAATTCGTCTGATCGTATTTCCTGTGTTGTGTGGTACAACAAACAATTCTTCTAGTTTATGAGAACTGTCGTTCGTTTCTACCGAGTAGTTTCTTCTGCTTTCCCTCTTCCCTGGTTAGTGCGGCTGTAAAGATAGTCTGTCCGGTAATAGCATTCAGTGCTGAAACAGTGAGGTGGCTCTACAGGGATTATAAAGTTAAAGCTTGTCTTGCTCAATTTCCTCTAGCACCGTTGTCCTCGTAGTCCTCGACTCCTTGCTGTGCTGGTCCGTGAGCTTTCCCTTGGTTTTCATGTTTTCAGCTCAAGTTGAGAATGCATTTAATTTTTCGTTAGTGTCCTCGCTACTAGACGAAATAGTAAAGATATGTGCTGCAAGTAGTTTTCTCAAAAACTGGAACTGCGTTGTAGAAAACAGACGGGAGTTCTGGAAAGTCTTTTAGAAGTGTCACGACTCAAAAAATTAGACAAGACACATGAAAGTTTTCCGATTTACGAGAAAATTTGATGTCTCTGGACAATTTAGGTAGTTTTAGTGGAGGCAGTAGTAGCTCCTGTTCCTAATCTAGTTGCAAAGAAACAGTTTCGAATTCCTGTTCATGTACATTTAGGTTATCGATAAGTTCTGGGATTACTTCACTCTGGCAGACTCGACAGTTCATGTGCCTTTTGTTTTAATTTTGTAGCTTTTATTTCTAGCTAGTTGAAACCTCTGGTAATGCGATGCCGGAAGTGAAAGTTAGGCTCCAGATAGTTATAATGATTTTTGCCTTTTGATTTCTGTCTTCCCCTCGCGATGAAAACAAGCAAATCATCAGTTTCACATGACTTAACGGTAACGAAGATATTTATAGAAGGAAACGATCCGTTTTCCTCTTTACTTTTGATATTATTCTTTCCTTGATTCGTTTTTGATAAGTCTTCTAACAAAAGAAAGAGCTCGTGGGTCGTGGTATTAGTATTGAGTAATTGTTTTTGCTTTTTCTCAGCAAATGGGCTGCTCATAGTGTAGTAAGGAATGTTTACTGCTCTTGTGAAGAAAGCATGTTGTTCCTGTTTGTTTTTAACTTTGGAAATAGTTCCTCTGATGTGCTTGAAAAATATACTGCTGTGTCATACCAATGGCTGAGATGCCTTTCTTGTGATATGTTGTGTGTCGTACATCACATCATTTGATTTGTGTCTAGGAAAAGGAAAGAGTATAACTTCCTGCGAACGTGAAAATGATGTATGTGTAAAGGGATGAAAAATGTCATGAAGAAATGTTAAGCGATACTTTTTTTCTGACCCTTCTTCCCTGTCACATGAGCACCGGCCTTAAATGGACGTATAACTTACAGTTCAACGATAGAAGGCTTGTTAGATATACGCCTTTACTTATGAACTGTTAGGGAGATGTTTGTGTTTGCACGTGTGTCATACATTTCGCACGGAAAGTGTTATCGTCTTAAGAAAGGTGCTAAGAAGATTGGTATTTTTTTCCTTTCCACGTCTCTGAAGACTTAAGTTGCAATACTTGCAACGCTATTTTTCAGCCTGAGCTCAATAACGAAGTAAATTGCTCGCTGAACCGACCAAAGGTGTGTTGTTGTTGGTATTTACTGCTTCGTTTGGTAAAGACTTATAGTATTTAGCACGATGGTATTTCTATTTCCTAGTTTTTGTGAGAATTGATGTTAGTTCGTGTGTAGCTCCGTGAGTCCTCATGACAGTCGTCGTTGACGGAAGAGATAGATGCCCTGTTAGCAAAGGCTGGTATTATATGTGAGGAGGGTATATATTTCATGGAACTCCGTGGAGTACTCTGCCTGTTGTTTGCAGTTCTATATATTATATCGAAGCTCGATAAGCTCAGCTTGCTCGAGCATTTCTCTCCGGTGAACAAGAAAAGTGGAATGTGAAGCAGATAAGCACAATGCCTAGGCAGGCACATGCCGTAGAGACATGTAGAAAGAGCGAGAAGGGGAGAGAGAGAGGAGTTTTCAGTGTGACAGGTTGGTCGGTATAAATCACATCTCTCTTGAAAGTCGCACATGTTTCCATTTCGTCGGACGAGAAAAAGTTCTTGGGACTCGAGTGTATGGCAAGCTGCAAAATGCAATGCAGAGAATGAAGGAAGGCACAAGCCGTTCATAGATTTGAAGTTGGGAAAAGTCGTTTATCAGAGCTCAACTGCTTGTTTAGCAAAGGATGATAGAGGAAGCAGCTAAAGTCGAGATGCAGTTTGTTGGGAAGAGTCTTAGACGACGGGAAAGATGCTTAACTCTGAAAGTGTTAGAGACCAGCGTAATGGGCTACTGGTCTTCGTGAGAGAGTGAGATGGAACGACGGGAAATTCGGTCGGGTGTTTTGTAGATAGAGGACCGATCCATACTGCTAGGAACATTTGGTTCATGTGTGTACAGAGAGTGTGTGGTGGTTTTCCGATCCGAAGAAATACGAAGAAGGAGAAGAAAGGAAGGATGGAGAGAAGAAGATGGAAGTCTCATTTTTGTATGAGAGTGAGACTTGAGGCAAATTCCTCTATTTATGTAGGTAATAACTTAAGCCTCCATTCCGTCTGTAAAGAGTTTATGGTCGGGAGAATGTCAGAAAAGGTTACGGTAACGATTGGACAGAGACGAGAGGATTCTTCTGTACTCAAAAATGGCGAAGGAAAGAGTTCTCCTAGCTTTTTAGTTTACTACTGGGTTGGTGGTTGTTCTCATACTTACAAAGTGAAGAGCAACCTCTTTTTAAGAGAAACTTGACTTGAGTTTTTCTCTCAACTCTTTTCAGCGCTCTATTTGCATAAGCGAAAAGTTTCACGTAGCACGGACTATACCTGCTCTCGTCTTACAAGTCTCAGACTAAAATGGAACGATGATTTGGTTGTTACGTGTATGACAAAGATTGTAAATTAAAAGTCAGTTTTACGATGGCAGTCTGAAGTCTGAAACGCAAAATGGTTTGTGTTCGAGTTTTGTTTGACTTGCAACAAAGTACAATGTCCGAAGCCACAAATTGGTTGGAAGAAAAAAAAATACAATAAATAACTTTTCAGCTAGAAACGACAAGAAAAGTGTGAATAAGATGAAGGAAATGACGTGAGCAGACTTCAAGATGGAAGCTATGAATTTTTTCAGTCGAGGTCATATGTAGTTAGTTCGAAATGGTTTGAGGCTAAGGAGAGTTTAAGTTTGACTTATAGATTCGAAATAAATATATACCTCCGTTATGTACAAAAGTACAAACTCCACAGCAGGTTTGGTCGTTCGGTTGCGTGTGTGCAATAATAATAGGCAAAGAATAAACAATCGAAGGCACTAGGATAAGAAATAGTGTAGAGAAAGATGAAAGATAGGAGAGAAGTAATGTTAGGCGAGAAAGAAAAGTCAGTGAGTCTGAAGATGTTATAAATGTACGTGATGGAAGAATGGCATATCTGCTCTTACTTCGTATTTCGTATAGTGTGTTCAGTTTGTCTTGGTCTTCTTCTCTGTGTTTTATTGTGTGTCAAGAAGGAAGGAAAAGAGGAAAGGTTCTTCTCATCTCATAATGGTTTATTTATTGGGCGAAGAAAATGGTAATTTAGAAGGGATGGAATGGATATGGATGATGACTCGCTCGCACATATCTTTTCGAAGAAGCAAGATGGGAGAAATGTGTGGAATATAAATGTGTGTGTGGTGTCTCACTGAATCTGGCAAGACTTCTTGAGGTTTTATTCGTTGTGTAGCTTGTGCTGATGTGTGTTGGTAGGTAGGAAGGCAGTTGTTTAGAGCAGTTTCTCTCGACAGAGGAGCACTTGAGAAAAAGCGAGCAAAAGGTGTGAGAGAACTACTTAGAGATGATGATGAAAGATTTAACTTTCAACAGGCAATTTCTCCTCCGAGGCTGAGTCCTTGGAAAAGATGAGTAGTTGTTCTTCTTTCTACCATTTGATTTAGCTTTTTGGTGGTGGTACACATTGCATTGAATGAACCAGAGAGAAGAGAGAGAGAGACTCCTCTTGGGAAGCTGTAGATTTTGTATGGCGATAATATTTTGGTAATTCGACATGGCCCATCGTCCCTGTTCTATGCACACTTGAGTTTTGTATTGATGGCGATGATGGTGTATATTAAAATGGACGAGAGCCAAATGGACTTCTTCGGTGTTGATGATGGATGAGATATGATGTTCTTATGAGTGGATACGAGTAAACTGTGAGAAGGAGGATAAGATAAAGAAGCACAGAGGATTGATAAGTGACATAGACACTGCAACACTTATTGCTCAGTATTAGAAAACCAACCACGCCTTACCCAAGTCTCCCGGTTTTATTGATACCATCAACCATGAAAGTTTATTATTGCGTGCTTGAGTGTTAATTTGTGCTCTGCTTTTGTTATTCTTCAGGGACGCTGCAACAGAGAGAAGCCACCGTGTAAATACTTCCATCCTCCTCTTCACCTCAAGGACCAATTATTGATCAATGGTCGGAATCATTTAGCCCTCAAGAATGCTCTGATGCAGCAGATGGGATTGGCTCCAGGTCAGCCAGTTGTTCCGGGACAAGTTCCTCCTGTTGTAAGTTGAGATCAAGGAAACACGCTTGGATGAATGAGTTAATGAATGAGTGAAGAAAGTTGGAGGATGAGTGAGCTGAGGCGATGAATAATGAATTATTGTGGTTGTAATAAAGCCTTTGTTGTATGTGTTTGCAGGCAGGCAACCCGTACCTCGCTGGTGTGACTGGACAGGCATACAACCCGTACTTTGCTACAGGTCCCTTAGTTCCATTGGTTTCTGACCCAACCGGAGCCACAGTCGTGTCACCGTTGGGGGTTCCACAACAAACGGTTGTACAGCAGAAAGTTTCACGTGGAGATAGACTGGATGTGAGTGTGCTGTCACTTTTCTTTCTGTACTTTCTCTCGCTGCCAAAACTCCGAGAAGCCTTTCTTGCTTGATTAATGATGATGGAAGAATTGCATTTTGTGTGCATCTTTCAATAATGATTATTTGCTTGATGACACACAGAGTTACCCTGGAATGGTGACGTACAAACGTCCAAACGACAAAGGAGGTGTCCCTGTGTATCAACCGGCCAACAATCCTTCGGCAGCCGCATACCAACAACTGATGCAGTTGCAACAGCCATTCGTGCCTGTTTCTTGTAAGTCCGACTTTCCTTCCTTAGCCATAACCACATCATTCCATTATTCCTCCAAGAGCAAAAAACAAAAAGCGAGAACAATTTCTTTTTCATTTCAACCATTCTACTTATTATATATATACTTTAAGTTGCTTGCATGTCCATGTGAACGAATTCTCTTTGAGGACTTTACTTCGAGATGCTCTCACAGTAGACTTACTTATTCATTAGATGAGCTAACTATTCGCTGACTGACGGGGCAGTCGATCGAGTCTCTCACGAGCCCTAATGTGTACAGATTAATCCGTTTTTGTTTTCGCATTTGATGATTTAACTTGGAATATTTCCTTGACCAAAAGTTTTCCCATTTTGATTTCCTCTTTCTTTTTTCTTTGTATTTGAACCGAAGCTATGAAGCTATTGACTGGTGGTACTTAATATTTATTAGCCAAGCAGCGTAGTTGTTGATGAAAGAGTCCTACTACTCTCTTATTATACTTACTATTTGTGACGATGTGTTTTTGCTTGAGGCTCCCATTTTTTACTGCTGACCTATTAGTTTAGTTTACCACCAATTATTTTCACAGCCGCTAGCCTCCAACAAGCTGCTGCTGCTGCTTCTTCGAATTCCGGGGGTAACAACAACGCTGCTATGAATTCATCTCACCAAGACGGCCCTCAGTCTGCGGGATTGACAAATGGTACGCTGGACCCTTCTCCTTCTACTAATGGTTCGATTGTTGCGGGGGTGAAGATAGAAAGGGATAACGACGTTGATGGGGTTAATTTAGGGGGGACGAGTGGTGGGGGTAACAACAACAGCAACTCCGACCTCCACGATGATGACGGAAAGGGCGGAGAGTCTTCTGCCGTCAAGCGGATGAGAACCACCAATCCTTCCTCTTCAGTTGCTCCGTCAAACGCTGTTGCTGTGTCCAACGCTGCTGTTATTGCACAGAACAATGCGGCTTACGTGGCTGCCGCCCAGACTTACCATAATGCACTGGCAGCCATTAATTATACGGGGGTGGCTCTCCAGACTAATAAGAACGCTCCTCAAGCACCCAACCCTCCTGCTAGCTTTCCAGGTGCATCTGCATTACAAGGTTCTGCTGCTTTGCAACAGCAGCAGCAGCAACAAGCCCAGCAGCAACAGCTGCTCAATCAGTACCAGGCAATGGCTGCTGCGCTCGCAAACTCTGCTGCTTTCCTCCAGAACCCCGCAGCCGCTGGGGGGTTCGGTGCTGCAGCTGCTGGAGGTCAGGGACAACAACAAAACCTCAATTCCCAGGGCCAAGGTGGCCTTAACCCAGCCGCGTTCGCCTCCCTGGCCGCTCTGAACCCAATGTTAGCTGCTTCCTTACCTCAACTCGCTGCTGCCCAAAGGGCTGGCCTCATGCAAGGTCAGCAAGGTCAGGCGATGCAGGGCGCTCAGTTGAATCAATTGGCAGGAATGCAAGGTCCTGGTGGCAATCCCGGCGTCCCCAATCACTACAATCCCTTCACTGGGGCAATGCAGTTTGCTAACCAAGGTGGGGGCATTCCTCTCCAGTCTCAGCAACAGCAGGCCCTTCTGGCTGCCTACGGGCAAATCGCAAGGGGCCCTGTCCCCTCGCAAGTCTCTGGGGCTCAGTCTATGGGCACTCAGCAACTTTTCGTTGGAAATCCAGCTGCAGCCGCTGCTGCAGCTGCTGCTGTTGCTGGGAACGGAGGATTGCAAACTGGAGTTAAGAGAATGAGACCTTCATAAGTTAAATTATGAGGGTTTCAAAATCAAAATATTCCATGAATCAGTCTCATAATATGAAAAAATGAGTAGTAGACATTTACCGAGACGAAAAAATATTGAGTCGTATGTTATTTCATGAGATTTACTAATGAATTATGATAGTCTTCAGTAGATAAAATATTTTGATGATCCATTTGTTCGTCTATGCTTCACTTTTAGTGTAATTGTATGTGTGCGTGTGTGGTGTTTTTGTTTTTTGCTATTTTTAGGATTCTATCCTCGCTCGACTACTTCAGTTTGCTAATATATCAGTAAGTCTCATCATCGCTAGTTGGCTGAATTCTAATTCAAGATTCAACTTAATTACTATTTACTAATTCAAGGAATAATTGTAAATCTACTTTTGAGATATCAATACAGTTTATTATACTGTACAATTAAACTTCGCTTAGCTAATTATACTAAACAGGCTATCTTTAACTTTTTGACTAAACAGCTCTGATGAGATGCTTTTACACAGTTGTGTATGTATTATAGAAATATATGGTGAAAGTTTTTCTGCTTTTCATGCTATTCTGACAACTACAATTTAATCCAATGTAAATTTCTGCAGAGAGTGTACAGAAAGTTGTAATCTTAGATCTGTATAATAACAGAAGTACTATCGAATTAGCCTAAAAAGAGAAGATATACACAGTGGATGACTGGATGATGATTAACAAGACTGGAAGTTTTACGGAAGAAAAGTTACTCTACTATTATAGACGTAAAAGCCATCTAACAATTCATAGTCTAAGTCTAGGATTATAGTTCTGAGAGAGAGAGAGACAAGTAAGATTTATGAGTTCCACTGTGTGTATATAATGTGACAGTCTTGAGTCTTGAGACAATATATGAAGATAAGCAGTTGTATTCTGGCATTCAATGTCTTTTCAATCTTTCGTTTGGTATGGACATGAAACATACTTTCTAAAAGATTTTGCTAGTAAGTTTCAAGAGCACACTAGTGTGTACTATCAGTTATCTAACGAATCTTTAAGCATTACAAAAGAATTTTTCAGTTATGTAATTAAATACTATTATTATTTTTTGATGTTTAACTAGAAATATAGTACGTGTAATCTTAGGAGTTTCACATTCCACAAGAAATTTTATGAAGTTGTTTTTGGTTTAAATAATAAAAAAGGCTGTTGAAGTTTATATGTGTTGCTTGTGGTTTGCAGTGTCTACTGGTTTGAATTGTGCTTATTTTTATTATACCGTTATACCTGGTTTCAGTGGGCACTTTTTTACTTTGCACCGCTCACTGTAAGTAGCATGGAAGTTGTGCAATAAGTTTCCGCTTCTACTTTTGAAGGGAGGCTTTCAGTGCTACACAACATCGTCGTAATGGGGTCACACACGTAACATGGAACGTGAACGCGTTATAGTCAATTTCGGCGTCAACCAGGACATCGTTTTCGGAGCATCGGGAATCATTGACGTTTCACTTATCATTTAACTCAAAACATTATCGCATCGCCTGCTTTTTATAGTTGGTACTCTTGCCAATAATTGCTGAACGGCTGAACCCACTTATCATGCCAGAATGACCTTCCTGCTTGCCTAAATATCGAAACCAGAATGGCTTTTTATTTATGGATCATCAGGATACGTCTGCGTTAAATAAATGAGAATTTGGGGGTAAAAATAAGGAAACTAGTGTTTCCCAATTGGGTTTTTTAAATTCCATAAATCTCCACTATTCAAAACACATGCCAAAAATGCCAATTCTCCAACAGAGTCCCTGCACCTGCTTTTCCTCGCGTTCTTGACGAAGGTCTATTCACGTTTTTACCCATTACCGTTAAAAATGGTTGGGAATCAGAGTTGCTGGGTGAGTCAAATCGCTGGTGTTTTAATAAATTACCGTTGCCTGAGACTTTTAGCTGGGAAAAAGAGCAGGAATGTCATTATATACGCTGTTCATAACACCCGAGACTTATTTTTGAACAAGTCTGCGTGCGTGTGGTGAAAAGGTTGATGAATCCGAACGAAACGCTTTGATCCTTGAAAAGAGGCAGAACCGAAATGTAATGCAATGTGCTGCACAAGACTCTCAGTTGTTTGTGAGACTATGAAACTGAAAGCTTTTGACTTTCCTAATTGATTGTATAATAGGATTACAAAGCTCTGTGGAATATTGACTGTGTACGTACTTGTATAATCCATTGTTACTCAGTTTTATTTTGGCTTAATTGTGTAAATATGACTTTCTCTCTGTCTTATACGGGAATTGTATTTCTTACTATGATATGGTTCACTCTTAATGGTCTTTATTAGTAAGCAAGCAGTAGATGATGATATAACTGCTCTCCTAATTTACTTACTGGATTTTATTTTAAGCTATAAGCTAATAAGCCAAGAGCTCGTTGCTTTTTATAAAGTAAGGATAGCTAAGTGACGTTCTTATTGTGTAGTGTATTGTAATAATGATGAATTGAAGAGTGACAATTTGAAACGATGATCCCGACTGCTGTACTGTCTACTAAGCTATGTAGCTCTATTTTACTCTGTGCTATT
Source organism: Isotomurus palustris (assembly GCA_034696625.1). Classification (NCBI taxonomy): domain Eukaryota; kingdom Metazoa; phylum Arthropoda; class Collembola; order Entomobryomorpha; family Isotomidae; genus Isotomurus; species Isotomurus palustris. Next base: position 25,228 of record JAQGAD010000070.1, on the reverse strand, counting down.
TGTATGGTGTATGGTTCTCATCACAAAAGCCCCTTTTTAGTTTGATTGATGTATTAGAGTGTAGTGACACGAGCTACATTTATTATCAAACATGCTATGAAGCGACGAACAATTCACTTCTAGACGGTGTGTGTCACACTCAACAGCTTTTTCAAAATCGCGATAGTCTCGCACTCTTGACTTTGATGTAGTTGAGTTTTCGCCAAGTTTCTTTTTATCTCTCAGACTTACTTAGACCCAAACTAGATTCCTCCATGTCCTGGCAGTGCTCTATCAGATTTTATCTTCAGGAATGAAATGTTGAATGTTTGAAAAACTTTTGTAGATCTAATAAATAAGTTCAAACGAGCAAGCTTGCTAGGAATTTTATACAATCTTTGCATAGAATGTTCCTCTTACTTTGATTTCTTTTGTTATTTCTCCGTGTTAATTGCAGACTGATTTAATGCTAGTAATTAGTAAAGATAATGAGGTTAAATGCCACGAATGATTGGGACAGTGTAGAGATAACAGTGTCTCACAAAATAATACAGACCTGATGGCTTTTTACGCAACTTTAGTAGAGATCTGAGTCACACTCCTTCATGGGAAAACATACTATGCAAACTATAGGCTACTGTAATTTAGGAAAGTTTCTAATTTCTCACGCTATAAGCAAACATTGCGAATACTTCTTTCCTCATCTCGTCAGGCAGGAAGTAATTAAATGCAGGCGAAAGGCTTTCAAGCTTTCTTAATGTTGAATTGAATTTAAACTTCTTTTTCGATCTCCTTCGCTGTAATAAACTTTCACGGGGTTCGTTAAATGCTTTTTTATTGCTACTACACAGTGATGCAAACAGAAATATACAGAGGCTTGTGTAGATTTCTTCTCAAGTTATGATGATTCACACTGAACGATTTAGAGTTAGCTAGATTTTTATGTACCAACTGCGAGTTTTAGATTTGTTTCCGTTTTATTTTGTTGAGTAACATTTACATACATTCTGAGATTGAGAAGTTTAGTGTAGAATTATTGATAGGTTTTAAAGTTTGAAACTTTTAGTCTCACATTGATTACGAGAGGGTAATTAATAATGTTTTGAAAAGAGCAATCGCGTACAAAAATAATCGACCTATGGAGATAATAGATAGCTATATGTGGATTACTAAGTAAATGAGACAGGAAAGAGAGAGATGAGATGAGAGAAAAAGTCTCTTCGTAGACGGGGAAAGTTCATTGATGGTCTGACATAAATATGGTCGTATTAAAAGGGGTTATCTTCTAAGTGTAGTAAATGTAGCCAGTTGTACTCTAGTAGATTCTCTAGTTTGTAGCCCAGTAGATTTTGTAGTTTAACTGAATGGTGTTATGAAAATTTTATTAATTTTTGGAAGGTATAAAAATCAAATATAGATTATGACTTGCTGTATAACAAAACTATAATTTGATTAAATGTCACACATACTACTAAACTCCTGATGCTAATTGTTACACTCTGTTATGTGCTGTTGTTATACGTGACTTCGCTAAATAGTGTATGAAACCTTCTCTATGATTCTTGTTAAAATTATTATGATTATATATCACAATATACCATATTATTTGATTTGAAAAGTGTGAAGACAAATAGATAGAGTGCTGTGTATGAGAGATGAAATAATGCTTGTTTGTTTATTGGTTTGTAATTAATTGTGCTCTTTGCCATATTGCATAACTGCATATATATATTTTATACCTCGTTGACACAACGGCTGCTATTCACACAAAAATCCAGTCCGCAAAATATTCGGTTGGACGACTTTCTCACACTCGCATTCTATTCCATATCCTCCTGTGCTGGCATATAACTTTCGAGTACACATTATGCATTGTTATTTTCTTATGCAAAGCATTTTTTGTTTCATCATGCATTATTTATTGTACATTTAAATAACTCCTTTTGGTTTGGGTTGTACTGGGCTGACTTCAAAAATGCTGCAGATGGATTCATTGGACTTTCTGTCGCGTCGCTTTGTACGAATAAAAAGTACCACACGCCAACTACATTAAGTAACTGTCTACCTCCTCCACTACTACCTATAAACTGCTACTACCCACTACTACACAGTTACACACACACACACTGTAAACCTACTATCCGTTTTCAGCAATTTTATTCTTTGGGTTGGGAAAGCACATGCAAGATGCATTTGGTTATAAATAAATATAAATAACACACGTAGAAAGCAAGAAGCAACTGTAGCTGAAGCGTTTTAAACCTTTCCAAACTGCACACAACACACACAAATTCTCCCTTGGAATTTCAGAGCATCGCAAATAGCCGTGTTTAATCTTACAGCAATTCTCTCTCTGTCTAGTCTTCTCGCACTTGTGCACTTGTGTTGGTTGGCGATTTTGCATGGACTCAATTAAATACGAGATGGGGAAAACTCGCGAAATATTTTTCTATCTGTGCCGTACGTAAAACTGTAATTGCATACAACGCGCATTTTGCATTCAAAATAATATTCTGTCGGTAAAGATGTGTCTAAAATTGTAATACCCTTTGAGGAGTGGGACAAGCCTAATCTTTTATCTGTCGTCGCATTGCTCCTTCACTCAGAAAACAGATTTAAATATATTCTGTGCTGCCTTGCATTCCAGTAAAACTTCACCCTTGTTGACCTACTCACTTTGTACTTAACGAGTTGTGTTGTGTGACGACCAAAATGCCAAAACCCATGAGACTGCATCCAATTACTCCAGTTGCATAATATTTCTCATATTCACTTCCATATCTGCATTCTCGTACGTTTCCTCCCTTCGCCAAAAATGATCTTTGCAAGACGATCCTTCTCTCCTCTCTTTTCTGACCGAACTGCAGTTTTTGAAGTCATTTCGCACATCCCGAGACAAAACAATCGTCTCAGGGAACGAGACTCTTCCCCTCCTTCTGCTGCTGTTGTGACTTGTACAAGCCGTGTAATACTTAACCATTAAAGCATTCCGTATTGCCTCTCATGACAAGCCAACTTTGCATTTAATCAAGCAACTTCTTGGACACTTTGCTAGCGTTATTACGTGGATGTATATTATTCGTATTTTAGCGTGCGTACCGGGTATTTTGTGGGACCTTTGACCTTTATATTTTTGCAGATTCGCAGTCACACTACCGCCGTCGCTACTGCTGCTACTTGTAAATATATCAAAGTAGTCTGTAAAGTCTTGAAATATGTCATAAAAAAGCTCAGCAAGCGTGTGTCTTCCGACAAAAGTCTACAGAAACTTGACTTTCTCCGCCTCGTTTTATTTTGGCTGGTGTTTTTATATTTTTCTCCCTTGGTTTTATTTTCTCCTTCGCATATTCCCAAGCGTTTTACTGTTGAATGTCCTTCTCTCCGTTAACACATCAGAAATTTCCCCAGTCGTCATCCATCAGTCGTGTATGATAATGCGTGATATGTTTGTTATGTTATATTCACACAATACGAAAAACTCATTACAGTATCTCATGCAAAAGCTTTCTTCTTTTCCATTACACAAACCCACACACACACACACACACACACACCTTTCCTGCCTGTACAAAAGTATATACCTATGCACATTATACAGTACCCTATAGGATCATAGAATGTTTGACGAGTTAATTAACATGTTGTATTACGTGTCACACTGTCTTTATGCACCAACGAAGCGTTACTCAAACAGAAGCCCCGTTGTCCTAATGTAATTCTTACCACGACATTCTTCTCACATTCTAAAACTCACCACTCCCAACTCATCCTGTGCACGAAATGCATTTTTAATTGAGAACGACGAGACCCACACACACACACACACACAAATACACACATATCCGAAGGATAAATAGCTTAGAGTCATTTGTCCGGCTAGGAGAGAGAGAGAGAGAGAGTATATTAACCAATTCAAAGTGGCACGAAGGCATTAACACATGCAGGAGAGAGTAATAACATAATGAGCATTCCAGCCACAGTTATGTAGTTGTGTAGAACACATAAAACCGAGGCTGGCTGCCTATATTGATTTCTTAGGGTTGGTAGTCTAAAGACTTTCTCTGCAGAGGAGGAGACGGAGCCACAATGGAGAAAGTTTTAATTGTCGTGTCGTGTTGCCTTGCAGTTGAATTCATTACTTAGTTATGCTCTACAAAGAAAGCAATGGAGAATGTTAGAATAGAATCCTATCCGTCGGCACACATTTTGCATTTACAAGAACAATGTCAGAGAGAAGGGAAATGCCGTAAGCAATACAAATGTTCGGTGTAGCTCCATTTACTTCTCAATTTATTATCCCATCATCAGCATCAACGAATGGAAGAAGTATGTTCTATTAAAGGCCACCTCACTCACAGTCACACACACACACATCCAACATATATGCAAACTTTACACACGACTCCAAATAGGCAAATACAAATATACACGAGACTCCGAGTGAAATACAATTTGCGAATTGTTCCTTTTCTCAACAACTTTGTGCATTTGTAGAATTCTAGTACGCATTCCGTCTGAGTGAAAGCAACTTTTCTTTTAGTTTAATTGTAGCAGACCCGCTCTAAGTTTTTGTGTTAGTTTGAATTCCACTCAGACTCTAAAGAAAGAAAGGTACATAATTGTTTAATTTGGTTGGTGAGTGATGACTACTGATGATGACAGACGTTTGAGGAATACAAAAAAGAAAGTCCTTTTTTTTAGAACCAGCTACCTACTCTCTCCATTATGTTATTATTATTATACCTCGCTACCTTTAAGCCTTCAACTCTCAACCTTTGACTTTTGCAAGTTTCTGCACACTATGATTTCACTTAACAGAAATCAGAGAAAGTTGTTTGTCATTCGTGTGTACTTTTATACTAAAACGCTGAGCTAAATATGAAATTGGAGCCGCCACAGCAAACACTGCGTTAAGTATTCTCGTCTCGCATTAAAAACAGCTGAAAGTTGGGAATGCATTTATTTGTATGTACCAACTGTCTATGCATACACACTTATTAACTGTAATTTGTCTTATCGCGAATGCTGGAATTATGGAACTTTCCTTACTTCCTCTTCTTCTGGCTGGTTCACACCAAAATTACCACAACTAACACAAATTAAAGATTCGTACAATCGTCCATACGCTTTTGAGTCGTCAACAACCTTTCCGTACTTCACGAATGTATAATTATTCTTCTGCTCAAGCAAACGCCAAAAAAGCAAGCTGATGCGGTTTAAAGTTCTTGTATATATAATTTACCTTCAACCTCATTCACAACTACCTTATCGTTACTTATATATAATTTATATGAAATCATATGAAAGTCACACATACACGCTTTATAAGTATTTTAATAAGTAAACCGTACTTCTCTATGCATCACGCGTCTATGCTGATTGACCATCGGTAAGTTATTAAAAACAACTTACTATTTGCTAAAACTTTCACTTTGTCAACTATACTTCTATCCGCGTACAAATACTTTTCCCCTATAAGGTTGATGATACTTTTCTAGGTCTTGTTCTTGTGTGGTGTTTTTTATTTACTGACGTAATATTTTTTCCTTTGAGTAGAAGCAAAAGACATTCTACATGCATCCCTTTGTATTTTTCCGCATCGTAATGTAATTTCACAATTCCAAGTATTACTGGCTTCTTCTTTTTATCCTGTATGAGTTATATACATAGTAGTGGTATGTCCCTTCGCTAAAACTTTGATGTTGGATCCACGTCCTCTCTGTCTTTTCGACTTCTTAGTCATAATCAATTCCGCTCTGCATTGCGCTGCTATACATGCGATGCCATCAAATGTTGAATGTCTTAATCAAAAGCTTTCTCTCTGTTACTTTCATCAAAGGAATAGGACACACTGACACAATAAAAGCATTAGGCTTTACAGCACCCGAGAAAAAATAGGCTTCTTCAACTCTACTGTTAGTGTGGCTTGAATAGATACTGAAGGCTCACATAGATATATAACTATATAGAGTCTTGCATAGTTGCACACCAAGAAGACTAATAATAGACGGACCAAGTTAGGGACATTATTTTATTTCCATCGCAGTTTCATTTACTTTTTCTTCCCTTGCCATTGGTTTTTATGAAACAAAAAAGGAAAGGACGGAAGTGTATTTTGATTTCTAGCCCAGAACAGGAGGCATTAGCCTTTTTCATTAAATATTCTTGTAGAGAAACGCCAAGCGTAATGACCAAAGAGAGACAGACGGATAGCAGAAGGAGACGTGGAGCCATAATAATACGAGAGTGAGTCTCATCGTGTGATGAGAAGTCCAGCATAGACAAGTGTACATTAGTAGAGAGACTACATATAGGAGATGATAGCGTGTGTAGAGTTGGTAAAGTAAATTATGTAGACAGTGGAGAAAGACTTTCTCCGGTGGTGGTGGTCTTCGTGAAGAAGTCAGAAGGGTAGAGAGTGTGCAATGGCGGATGTGCTATTGAGTTATTTGTGAGACCTGAGACGTGACCTTATATGTCTTATTAAGTTGGCCTACCACCCACCACCACTGCCACCGAATCATAGTGACAAGGGCTTTACACATATAAATATAAACCCGTAATAAGAGTGGAAAAGAGAGAGAGAGAGAGAGAGCGAGAGAGACGCTCCGAGGAATACGAAAACGCTGTCATTTTCTGCAAATTTTATTGTTCCCAGGGCCAAGTCATAGAAGTCTGGGGAGTGCCAAGTCATGTTTTACGAGTGAATAAAAGGAACTAGGAATTTAGAAATTTTTACGCCTCTCTCTGTCGCACATAAAACTGTTTAGCACGAGTCTTAGTAAGTGCCATCAAAAGAGTCGTCTAAAATACTTTGGTCCATTCAAGTCCACGAGAGCAACTAACTTCCCATCCTCCCTCATAAGCTTGTCACTTTCCCCATGTAGTTCCGCACATCACCAACACTCATCTCATTGTACGTGTTCTAGACACATCTCCTATACTTACTTACTTACAGACACACACGTCTAGAGTATAACTACACACACACACACATTCCCACCACAACTACCACACACCATTCCTTCATTAATTGAATCTCTTTGTACGACGATGATGATCGTGTTGTGATGTCTCTCTCTCTCACAAATAATAGATTTCGCATTAGCCGTCCTCCTTTCTCCCAGTTTACTTTCACTTTAACAACACTTGCATTTTATTTTTTCCTCGTGAGCTACATGTACATATATCTGAGTTGTATAGTGAGTAATGTCAGCCAATCAGGATGGAAATAGGGATAGGCACAGTGTAGAACACACTATATTACACACACTGTCGGAGCAGGATGTTTTTAAAAGGAACTTTAGATTTGTTGCTTATAAGAATAAGCGCATCTCACAGTGCCTCGTCAGAACGAGAGGCCGTTAGACCATTAGACTTTGACATTTACTACAGATAGACACACAGTGAGTAGCGTACAGTTCAGAGGACTACTTAAGTTAAGATGGTTGAGGTTGGAAAGAAGGAAGGAGAGAGAGAGACGATGAGAGGAAGCAGTAGGAGACAAGCATGAGCATCGCTTTCCCCTTGTGTATAGTCTTCTTAACCCGAGAGAACCTGAAGATGTACTTATACTTCCACTCGTTGCTAATAATCTTTGTAGGGGTGTATACAAAGCTAAAGTCACTTTTACCAAACTAACCAAGTGTTGTCTTTCTTACTTTTTGCCTAAGTCTTAACCCACTTCTTCTGGGTGAGTAGTGAGTATTGAGTATACCGACCTACTTGAAACAACCTCAAGTACAGCCTTTTGTACATGTGCTGCTGCTGCTGCTGCTGCTACAACCCTTTTGGAGTGAATTATATTCTATTAATACTGAAGAAGAAGAACGAGATGAGGGATTTTGAAACTTTTTCCTGGCTGCATTTTACAATAAGCTACACTGTTGGAAATAAAAACTGCTTTCTTGTACTTCCTTTCACACACACACACACACATTATACACACACTCTTAATATTTTTTACTTAAATGTCTATATGTTCGTCTATAAACCTGTCAAGTTCTTCAGCTACTATATATACAGCATACCGCATTATTTGGCGTTGTTATTATGACTTGCAGATATTACCTTTTATGCATAGCATTATATTGATACTTTTACAATGCCGTCTCCGCAAGCCCTTTGCAAGCCATGCTGCAAGTTGTGTTTGACCTTCTCTGTGCTATGCTCAAGTTGGAATTTCCAGGTAAACAAATTACTTTTGCCTTTTACATTGATTGATTGGGATGAATGTGACAGTATTGTTTTGACGTTTAATCTTTTAGCTCCAACCATCTATTACTATTGTTATATAAATCCGTGTTTCAGAATTGATTGATAATGCTACAATGCACATTTGTGGACTACCAATCCAGCAGCCTTTTGCTAGGGAGAAAGCTCGCTTATTACTTCCACGAATTAGTTTTGCGCTTGAACGGAATGATTTTTATATATAAGGCTGTGTAATATAATACGGCACTACCAACGCAGCAGCTATCAAACTACCAAATCTCAAAGCAGCCTTTCTCTCTTTTCCCTTGCAAAGACGCAACTTACTTCAACTCATATATTTCCTTTGGTTAAGCCAGTCTCCCCTAATTGTGAAATGTAATGATAATAATTACACTGTATGACTTCTTTTTAAATGATTAATGAATTACCAAGTTCCTTTCCCTGCCACAGGCTGCTCAAAAGCTGGAAGCTGAGCTGTATGAACGACATTGTACATGTACACAGCAATTCCTCTATCATCTCCTTTTATTGTCCTGTTGAGCACAAAGCAAAGTCTCCTTAGAGCGAGTAATGATTTATTAATGACTCGTGTTTTGTTGTGTAATTTCTTTCACTTCCCCATCCTCACATAACATCCATTGTGTCGTGTAGGGTGAAAGTTAAGGCGTGAAATAATGTGGAATTCGAAAAAGCTAAAGCCTCTCGTATATATAAAACATGTTGCCAAGAGTGGGAGGGAATAAAGCCAAGCGAACAAGCCGTCTTACTTTACAACATTTAAGTGCTAATTGAATTAAAATCACAGAGCGATTTTTTCATTTGAAATGAAGCAAAAGAGCAAGAAGCATTACGAGAGAAGAGTTCCTAGTTCCTATTAAGTAGAAAGCCCGTAGGGTAATTTTATATAAAACACAGAATCTCCTCCTTAGTGTCGAGGACTATCGCCACCACCCACAGTTTTCCATATCCCCAAAATACAGACTTCCTAACTTATTCCGTACTCCTCATTACTAAACTCCGTTCGTGATTGTGCATTGAGGGCAACACCAACCAACAGCTTCGTCCATAAACATTAACATCTCCACCGACTAAACTCGTGAAGCAAATGATATCCGAGTTTCATTCAAGTACTGGTGCATAAATGTTTATTAGCGATATTAGGACCACTACTGCCACCACCCTTTCTAATGGTAATGGTCCTCCCGAACTTAAAAGAACAAAAGACTTTCTCCAAATGTCACATTAGTTAAGCTCGCTCTTTCCCTTAGTCGCTTCACTAGGCTTCATATTATTATACTCTCCTCGATCTCATATACTCTGTCTCATCTTATACTCTGTGCATCACACAAAAGGAGACAACTAGAAGATTCATTTTATACACTGTATAATAATTTCTCCCTACTTTCCAATAATGAAACACGAGAGGTTTACTTCTAAAACTCTGCGGCTTAGGAACTTACATTTAGTTTTGTTGGAAGTCCTTTCGTACAAAGATTTCTTTTCAACATTATCTCTAACTACGTACGTTGCATGAGTTTCTAGTGGTGCGGTGGTTTTTATACTTTCGCCCAAAAGAGTAGTAGTAGTGTTGTAGTGGTAATGGTAGCACGACTTTTATATGCTCGTACCTTTCTTCTCTGTATTCTTCTGTATGAATGTGGGACTCACTCACACACTCCTCGTATAATAATAACAGAGAGTTCTTTAATAATGATAATGATAATTCCATGTAATGACAATAATCACGTCCAGACCGTGTTTTTTATTACCTTTCACTCACCTGAACCTTTCATTCCCGTTGATAACGGTGGGTGATGGGCGTGCCGTTGATAACGGTGGGTGATGGGCGTGCCGTCTAGCTTGAAGGCGATTATATTGCACCCAAACAAAACTCAGGAATGCTTTCACCGCTTCCGTGTCCCAGAGATATTATTAGAGGGTGGCTGTGGCTGTGGCTGTGTGACTACCTCTCTTTCTTTGGCCTACTCTGGAGATTACGGAGAATGCATTTTTCCAAAAAGAAATCTTTATCGTAGAAAGCAATAAACCTCGCTGCTGTGTATAATAATAAATATAGACATAAAATTGCATGCATCATGCTAATCTTAGAATCTTAGCCTTAGCTGATGTATATATCCTTCCTCACAGATAAATCCTACTCAAAGTCACAATTACGGAGTACAATTTTATCCCTTCCTTTCAAATAAAAAGTTGCAATTCCCTTTTTATTCGTATGCACCAGCACGGATGTGTATGAGTGTGTCTAGCTATCCTTCCATTCCTCCCATGTCCTACCGTCCTACCTACACACGTACTTATTCCCCTGACTGACCTTAAAAGCTGTGGGAATGGCACCCAAATAAAAAAGTTGTGTTGCTCTTCCCTTCTAAATAAATAATTAGCTGATACTCCACGAGAGATTCGCTGCTGCTTTTTCCTTCCTCTCGTGCACTTAGAGAAAGTAAGATAGCTTGAATAATTAATATATTTTTTTTACTTTTGTCAGTGTCAGAGACTCACACTTCTCGCGTTCAGACTTTGCTTTGTTTGTCAGTAAAAAAGTGTTTCGTTTAAACTTCATCAGAGTTTAATTCACTGTGCGTTTGTGCTCCAAAAAGCTGCTGCAACATTTTGCCCGGTTTAAAAAACAGGTCTTTCCATTTTAAAGAATCAAATACGACTTACTTTCTGACTCTCTTTTTTTTCGTACAAAACGTAAAACAGTAAAAAAAGATGTGAGTATATAAACATGTAGTTGGGCAGACAGTGTCTCAGAGAGCAAAGCTTGTAATTCTGAGAATGCTCGACGAAATGATAACTCCTTAAATATATATAAGCAATTAAGCATATCATAGTGTAAGGTTAAACTGAGCCCTGTGCCCACTCCCGTGAGACTGACATTGTTCTCTTTTTTGTAAATTTACAGTTGCTGGACACCCTCCTGGTGTGCCTCGTTTCTAAATTACAATGTCACCACTACTTCTACTACTACTACTCGAAAGCTCCCCTAATTTCCAAAATTGATCAAAATTCCAAAAGAATTCACACAATCGCGTTCACCCAGAAATCTATTGTGAGTTCCTCCATGCCTTTTATACTCTCTCTCTCTTCTTTATTCTTATGTAAATCACTTTCAGCTTAAACTTTCTCTTTTTTCATTTTCACTCCATAAAAGTCTTTCATTATTATTATTATACATTCACTTCACCACACTTCATGTAGTTCTCAAAAACTTTGTTTCTTTCTTTATGGCAGGTTTACCAATTAGCAATCCTTGTCCTTCTTCAGTCTACTTGTATTACTACACATCCGCATCACAACAACACCACGATGACGATGAGTTCACCTAGGGATGAAAAACCCCCGTGACAACTTCTACTACCAACTTCTACTAAACTACTACTACTACTACATCAACATCTACTACATTTAGCTAAGGTTTGAGCATCAACGAGTATCGCGTACCAGTTTCACATTTTATTTATCACACATACTACTACAATACTACACAACAAGCTAAGAAGAAGACCAGCAGCGGGGATAATATACACAGCAACAAGATCTTCAAAGAAGCAGCAAAGCAATGTGTGCAGCAATCTGGAGATAACCAAGAAGAATCCACACCCTCTCTACTCTCTGATTCTCTCTCCTTCAAAAAAATACTTACAATTAGTTTACCACCACCGTCAACTTCACCCGTGTGTAGAGTTCAGTCAGGAGACATCACCAGAACTCTACACAAGAAAAAAGACTTTTCTACGTAAACATTAAAGTGTGTTCCATTCGAAAAGCCGGTGATGAAAATGACGATTGTCAACTGCACGAAAGAAGAAAGCAACACGAGAAATGGAAGGGGAACAACGGTGGATTTTTAGCTTTTAGATGAGACGGATGTGAGGTAAAAGTGTAATTTTAGAAGAACCTGATGATAAGAGACATGGAGTGTATGAAGGAGCCGTGTATATCTACGTAATATAATGTTATATATACGCGTATGCATGTGGTTGGATGGAAAGAGAATACTTTCCACGGAGGTTGTAAATCTTTAGAGAAATAATTTATTGCTCCAAGCACAACCAAATCTTTTTAATTTACTTTCTGTCGATCTGCAACTTTTGGCTTTCTGGGGTTTTCAATTGCTCCAGACAACCCGAATGTTTTGTGGGGGGTTTGTTGGCTGGTTGGCTCGCACAGAAGAGTCCTCGTCAGTCTAGTCAAACATAATACGTACTTACATATGTATACCTTCTTAAGACCGTCAGAAATCAATTTCAATTTGGAGACTTTATTTGATCTTTACTAATGCACGGTGAGTAAGATGGAGCAGAAGAAGATGAAAACTCTTTCACATCCACAGTCTCTCTACTTCTTCATCCTCTGCCTACCTAAACTCCATAAACTCCTGTGCATTCTTTATTAAGTTCCAAGAGTTCCAAGGTAGAAAAAACACACACTCACCATCACCAGACAATGTCATCTTTCATGAGCAGCCAGTCTTTCATGTTGATTACTTATAAAAAAGAATAAAACTCTCAGAATGCTAAGGGCCCAAGAGACGAAAGAGGAAGGAGGAGACGGAGGAGGAGGTGGAGGGGAAAGGGAAAGTGACAGGAGGAAACCCTTGTGGAGTGTAATCAATGATCCTTTCAATTGAATTCAATCGAAATATTGAAAATGAAGTGGAGAGGCATTTATGCTCACTCCTCTCTCTCTGTCTGAAGTAGTAGGCACGTTGTGTTTCATCCGACACACTGATGGGTTTTTAACGATCTCGATAAATTCCTTAGCTACCTCAGTGAACCTCCTTTCTTTACGACTGCTACTGCGGTGACTTTCACTCACTTTCTCCTTCCCTGGAATGCATCGGTGATGATCGTGCGATTGAGTAGGTGGGTTATTATACAAAAGCCCTTCAATTATCAACAACTCTCTGGACGAGAGTCTGGACTAACAAAAGTCTCTCTCTCTCTCTCTCGATTCAAACTGTCGATCACTTTTCTTCTCGACACTTCCTCCTACTCAAAGATGAAAGTGGGTTGCCTGTCACACGATTTGAGCTTATCATGATGCACCAAACGAATGAAATACTCATTTTACAGTACCCAAAAGGAAAGAGGTACGCCAAATCTCATGAAAGAAAACGAAATTCATTGCACGATGAGAGTTAATGTGTGTGTGTGTGTTTTTTATACTTAACCTGGTTTTAATCTAAAAGTAGGACATGACTACTAAACGTCTATTTATGCTAAAGAGCAACTTTATCTTTTCAACCTTTGTGAAAGAATCTCAAGAAAAACTGCCTCTTCTTCGTGTGAAGGGGGGACCCACATGGATAGTTGTGTTTGTAATTACCTAGTGGATTATTTCGAGACTGAAGAGATGGTTTCAATAATTAACGAAGGTTGAATGTGCTAGAACAACGAGCAGAAGGCTGAAAGCAGATTTTAATTAAAAGATAGACAGACACTGGAGGAATTAGAGGAAGGAGAAGAGGTTGGGCTGGGGAAAGAGACGGAAGGAATAATAATAATGTGTGTGGAGAGGGTGGCGAGGAGAAGGAAGAAAGCTAAATTCACAGCCAGCAGCGCATGTTGCATGGGGTTTTGAGCATCGCGTACAGAATGGAAATGAATGGGACCTGAATTGTGATAGTCTCTTTCTTCAGGAGTGAACTACCTAAGAATCATCATTGAGTCAGAAACCAATTTGTCATCCAATTACTAACTAAGATAATTACGTTTAGAACTAATTATTAGTAACATACACGAACTACACACGTCTCACAACAACTCCGAATCCATCTAATAGAGAAAGCACACACACTGCTTTAAAGCTTAAAATATTCCTTGAAGACACGAGCTATAGAGTTGACTTAAAAATCTCAAACAGTTCTCTCAGTCCTCGCATTGCTAAATATGCTGTATACTCAAAGGCAACCACAGTTAAAACGTGATAACATTGGGAAAAGTAGTTTTCTCGTTAGAAACTATTTACAATTCTGTTTCTCCTAACAGTAAGTAATATTTGGTCGAATCGAACAGCTGCACAAAAATGTATCTTCTTCATATAGATCCTATTTAATCCTATATGCAGTTATATTTCTGAGAATGATACACACACACATATAAATGTATATTCTTCTTTTTATCATTTTAATTGGCTAAGCAGATTTATTGGCAAAGGAAGAATTTAAATTGCGAAATGAACACCACACTCACACATTTACACACATACCCGTACCCACTTACCTACTCTTACTTTAGATTATCTAACATAAGCTAATTTTAATCAATGCCTAAAAGAATTAAATTTAACATTGCAAAATCTAGTGCTGATAAAATTAGGATTCATACTATGAATAGTTCTGTGACGACTCTCACTAAAGAAAGATCTCTGCAGTGGAGGCCATAAGAAACATTTAGTAATTATCTAAGTGAGGAGGATTTGTGTCTAAAAGGAAATATTGTAAGGTAAATTGATCAATTCAAAATCCAACCTGTCTGTCCATTTTAACGAATATCTGTCAAGTAGCGTTTAAGGAAAACTAAACTCGATAATATTTCTCGGAAAGAAAGATATTAGACATTAAGTATGAGCCAGGTTACATATACACACATACTTTACTGACGAGGGTAATGTTTCTTGAACTGTTTAAAAGTAACTAACTGAAGTTTTCTTTAAAGTTGAGAAAGTGAAATATGAATTTTGATGACTACAGGGGTACATATGTAATTATATAAGCACAATTAATGGCTAAGTTGGTGGTGTGTAGCGTGACCAGTAAATAAAATACTGATTAAAGTCTTTATTATATACAGTTAGGGTAGAGAAAGGAATTCTTAGTCAACAAGTAATTTAAAGTATTTCTTTGTATCTACTTACACGTAGCACATCATATACACGTTATATCATTAAGGAACAAAAAAATCATTTACCAGTAGGTGATTTTGTATTTTAGTTGGAATTGTACAGAAAGAGAAAGAACGTAAAGGTGATGGAGGTTATTATGATGATGAGTAGTCTCGCGAACTAATAGAAAGTGAATCAGGATTCCAAATTAATTAACCGTTAAACTACTTATTATTTTTGTAACATTTTTGTTTGTAGAATTATCAGAACTCACTAATGACTAGTGAAGAACATGAGACATTCGATCAAAGCATTGCAACCAAGCCAAGAAGAATGATATTATTTTGTTGGAATTTTTAAGTATTATTGTATACTCAACATAAATATTATTTTAGAGATAGGAAAGTATAACTTATTATTTAAACGAGTTATTTAGAATTTATTACAGTAGTTATTGAAATACTTGAGTTACCAACCAGTGAGTTATAAAAATGCAAGTCAGTGTGCAGTCATTCAGTTTGGTTACCTCATATCGTACTGCAATTATTATTACCTTTTGAGAATGCAAGATTGCCAAAGAAGTTTAAACCTTTTAAAATCGGTCATTTAACCATCTAGTACGGAATGAAATATTTTGTTATCAGTTCTAGTCAGAAATACTCAAAAAATTCTTTTCCAATAAAGATAAATAGTCAATCAGTTTTTCGTCTTCTTTCGTCTTGAGTTTTTATACTCTCAATTAATCTAAAATGTTACTTTCTCTTGGAATCCTGATGAGTGAAAGCCACTTGAATGATCACCCGCAAGTTTTCCAACTTGCTCGTGACTGTTGAAGAGGCACTTAAGGTAAAAGAGTGCGGAACTGTGACGGAAGACAACCAAATACAACGGATAACATTTGGACAATGACGGGAGTGCTATATGGAACATATTATTAGAGAGTACCACTTTAGTTTAGCGTAATTATTTACAAGTGTACATTTGTGTCTTTAAACTTAATATTCTGTTCCTTTCACCACTAAAATGATGATGATACCGACACTGCATTACTTACTTAAAAATCCTCTCGTTTACCTCTACACATAATGACAGTTGCGTATTAGACAGTAGACAGTATAATTATAGAGTGTGTAATAGGAGGAAACCTCTCTGCCAACAGGCAGAACTGTAAGATATATATTTCACGTGTTTAGTAAACATAACTCCGACCACTGCACGAAAATAATTCCATTTATAATTTTATCTTTTCATCTCAGTAACATTTAACAAGGTACTACACTGTACAGTTACATTCAGCGTTCAGTTTTGTAATAGAATCTCATTCTGTCTTCTCTTACAATTAAATAATATACATAAACTCATTAAGAAGAATCTTAAGAAAACAGAATTCAGTTTCCTTCCTGACTTATCAACTCTTTCATTCTTCAAATTCTACCCAGATTTCTAAACTAAGCTCTCGTGTCGCACGACATTCTAATTTTGGTGAAGATTACAACTTCACAATTTAAATATTAATACGAGGCTACGAGGATGACATTTAAGACACGGAAACTCTTTTTCTAATAATATGTATTTAATGATCTCAGATCCAATGCATTTCTTTATTCGTGTGGAGAAAGAATTATTTTCTTTTGATGGAACTTTATGATGGTCAGTGTTGGTCAGTCCCTGCGACGAGGCATGATGATCATATAAGTCATGTGAACTTATATACGACTGTTTATGATGTATTCACAATTTATAAGGTTAATTTAGTTAATTAAACGAAATACCAGTTTACCGTTGTAATAAAAATATTTGTAGCAATGTACTTCGAAATACGGTGTGTTCGTTTGTCGTCTATATACAGAAATTTTAGACTAAATTTTAACGTGAACTAAGAATTAATAATAATATTACTAAATTGAATGTAGCAAAATTTTGAATAAACAATGTGGAAAATAGTCCGATGTAAAAATATGAAATATTCATGAAGTTTTAAAATTTGAAAAAGAAAGTTTATTACTAATATTTGATACAAGACACACAGCCGTGAGAAGGAAGTATGAAAATTCATCATGTGTAACTTTGTAAAATGTAAAGTTAAACTATTGTTCATAAACTAGACGCGTGTAGTTAAATCGTATTTGTATTTGTAACAGCATAATAAAGTTAACTAATGAGTTATAAGTACTCTTGTAGTGAAAAAGTGTAGTGTATATGGTGTTGTGATTGTGATATTGACATTACACATGAAATATCTCCAGACAAATAGAACTCTTAACTCACACATATTAATCTCTCTTGATACTTGATATAAAATAAACACACGTTTTTGTATTAATCATATTGTATTATCAATGACCGATTTTTTCATATTTGTTGAAGGTTTAAAGTTTAAGTTGTAAGTATGCATTTGTTGGTAGCAAAATTCCAGTTTATATTTTATTGTCTTATTTGGAATGTCTCACACAGAAAGTTGTATAATATCCAACATTTTGTAATCATGTGGGATGTATGAATCATCTTAAATGTTCTAAAACTACTTAACTATTAACTTAAAATTAAGAATTAACTAAATGATCCACACAAGGGAAAGAAGATTTATGAAAAAGATGTATAAGTAATGATGGATTAATGCATGCAGACAATGAGATATGAAATGGTACTGAATGAAATGATGGAATCTGCAGGATGTGTTGAATGGATTTGACATGGGGATAAAGTACTGAACTGAGAAATTAAGGAAAAGTAGAGTGTTTCTTGAATTTGTAACGGTCTGAATGAATTTATTGAGGTGGGTAATGAAAGTGGGAAGGAACAGGTGGAGATTGCGGGGAACCGCATAAAATGAAAGAATGTCGGTAGGATGACTAGGATTTGTGTACTCAGTCAGCAGTCAGTCTTTAAACGGATATGGAATGGTCTTCTAATGAAATATAATGTGGTGAGAAACATTATGAGTCTTTCAAAAAAACAGATTTTATATTTTGAGGAATCCCAATAAATCCAACTTTTTATTCTATAGTTCCATAATTATTAAAATGTCAAACTGTGAAACGAAGGGGAGAATGTGTAACAGCAGTCGAGTTGCACGCTGCTAGGCTCTCACACGAATGCAAATTCTTTATTTCTTGTAATTTCTTTTTTATTAGAACAGTTTTAATTCTCATGCGCACCGTTGAAAAAACTGTATTGTGACAGAATATGAAAGTGCATTGATGTTAGAAAATTTCATAGAATTATTGACACACATACAATTTCTATTTGTAAGCAGTCAGCAACTTAAACAAGTCCTCTGAAATTGTCAGTTCACATCGACACCCATCATTACACGTTAGTTGTAAATCTTATAACATAATTGTGAAGTCGTACTTGGTAAATTGTGTCTTGTGTCTCATCTTGAATGTGTAAATCTTTGTCATTATTATATTAATTAGTAGAGAAAGTATGTTTGAATGTATCACTTTGTTCTTGTTCAGTCGTCATCATTGGAAATGCAATGTAACTGAGGTGTGTTATGTAAAAGTTTCTGTAAATTTCGTAATCTTTCAAAAATGTGTGTCTAAAATAACTCCGAATTGGGACTAATGGACAGGTAATGTTTAAATCAAGAGATGGAATAGAAATAAATTACAGGTATTTTTACGACGGGAATAAATGAACATTGTGTATCTAACTATGATGATGATTACCAGAGAGTTTGATTGCATGTGCACGTCCAAAAATGTATTTAACTTGAACAGGAGTCTTCTCATATTAACTCACATATTCAAATGACTAACGAAATTCAAAACTAACAACCAAATTACTCTCATAGTGAATGTGAAATTTAAAACTCAACCGAAAGCATATACAGGCAGGGATTTAAATCTTCCACGAATAAAACATTAGTTCACCATTATTTATTTCTTTTTTATCTGTAAAATAAGATTTACATTTAAATTGACATTATTTTGCACGAATGTTACTATTTGTGTTTAAAATATTGCAAACAATTCAAACAGTTTTTTTAGAAAGAATCCCTTACAATATTTCATTTGCGAGGATCATTTGAGAGGACAAAAATATTCTTGGTTGACGATTTGAAAAACGCATTGTACGAAACGAACTATACGCCGATTGTTTAGCATGTTCAGTAATATAAAAATTAGTCAAGATACGACAGAAACTCACGAACCATGATGACAACTACCTTTAATATCTATGCAAGAACAGTGTGAGAATTCGTAACGATAAACACACTACTTTAATTATTAATAAACAACATAACATAATACTAAACTAACTGATACATATATAAAGGTTAGGAATAATTAAGTGTTAAAATAAGGGTAAAAAATCTACTTACATGAGTTTTAATAGACCTGTAGGGGGAAAGGTTTGACGAAAGTGTATTCATTCGTTCTTTTTCAAGAAAATGATGGTTAATATTGTGCATATAAGAAACATTATTAAAACACACACATACAACATAAGTTTGTGTCATATAACTTATAACATTACCGGAATATAATATTATTCATACGAAAGAAAAAAGAAAAGAAGATTGAAAAAGAAAATAAAAACTATGATGTAATAAAGTAAGTGAATATTATATACATAATGATGAAAAAATTAATAAAGTTAACTAAAAAATACAATCTCTTTGCTGTTCACTTATCTTTTCTTGCATACATTTTCTTAGTGGAATGTTCATCCTGAATGTTTGTGGAAGTTGTGAGGCTGTGGCTGCATGAACATCCAAATTCCAAAGAACTCCACCGAGTACTTAAATGCTCAGACACGTTCAAAATTAATGCAAGTCTCATTACTCAAAATAAAACGACGAGTGTATGTTTATTAGTCTGACTGAAGAAGGTTTACACAGTGCACAGGTTTAAGTGAGTTATCCAGTCTAGTCGAAATATATCACCTGACTCTCTGCACTCATCATTATCTCATATAGCACTGATATCTCTCCGCATGCCACCACGTCTAGCCATCGTTAATGCTCGTTAGGTTTGGAACTTGGGACATAACATATAGATGAACACATGAATAAATAAATAAACACCCTCGCTTGATTGGAGGTTAGTTAGTTAAACTCTCAGCCAAACTATGGAGCATTTCTTGTACACGTACTGAAGTAGTAAGGAAGTCTACCGAGAATGTTTATTCTGGCAAGTCTTATGCCAAAGTCTTGTACACTGTCAAATAAAATTAGAGGGACGGGACAACTTATGGTGATCCTCTGCAGTGAGAAAATTATTTAGGTCATCGACAATGTTCACAAATTATCACCGATTGAACATTAAAGATCTGGAGAAGTACATTTTATTCTCTAGTCATTTATCGTACGATTCATAGGGAAAATTTACTCTAGCCACATAAAGAAGTTCAAGATGGGGTAAAGGAAGCTGTGTGAGAGTGAATGAACAAAGTCCCGAAGAATTTGGGGGTTTCGTGTGCTGCGTTGCAGGGACAGCGAAAGATCTGGGAATCCCGAGAGATGCAGAAGAGAAATCGATCGACGAAGTGTCCTCCTCATCTTTTACTCGGAGTACTAAAGCGCCGACTTACCGAGCATGTGTTTTCACCGCCCGTTCTGGCTAGTCTGCTTTCACCCTGTAGAAAGTCAACATGCAATAATTGAAGTATTACGAAACAAGTGCTGTACTGCTGAGCCGTGGAACCTACAAGGAATTTAATTAAGAGAGCGTCATCAGAAATTCAGTAGCGTTTGAATTTTCATGAAAACTCAAGAAAACTGCATAGCTCTGGATTGTAAGTACAAATTACATTTTCATTTAAGGCAAGACGCTTATTACTTTGACTATTTGACTATTTGGCATAGGATCATTTAAAATGATTGGAACAACAAGACGAGGCATTCTCACAACTGAGCAAAGAGCTGAGACCTCGGAGGGTTCTGTACCCGAATTGAGCATTTCCAGCTACGAATTCACTAGCAACGACCAAGAAACGCTTAAAAATCTCAATCAGCAGTCTTACATTAAGAAAACTGTTTCACTAACAGCACAAAAAGATAAACAAACTGTGTCTCACGCTTCAATACAAATACTCAACCGCTACGCTAAATGGGACACTGACAAGGGTTCCAAGAAGGAGAAAGCAGGTCTGAATCTGTACTACATTTTAGGGATAGTTAAAAGACACTCTCATCAGCAAAAATCTTCATACTCATCTTCAATCCACTTGCTCCAAGAAGACAACTCTGCATGCAACTCAAAGGAAATTCAGCTTCAATCTCTAGACGACTTTCAACTGGTAGACCACGTTGAAGATGAATTGAAGGTTCACGTTCTATCTACGAGAATAAATCCATCTGATGAGTCGGACAGGGATACTCTGGAAGACGCGACAAATGAGAAAGACTTGGAAGTTCCAAGCAGATTCAAAAACCTCGTTGTACTTCTGAGACTCAATTTAAGTACGCACACAAAACAACTACAATGGCAATTGATATTTTGTAACGAGAATCATAAAAGAATCTTGTTGATTTCAGGTATTACAATTTATTCAGTTGAAACATGTCCAAGCGTAAGCTCAACTCTTTGCATCAATTCTGGAGATTGCTCATCCTCTCCAAAGCTCATTCATATCGGCGGTTACGAAACTCTTCTCAAGCCATTTTGGTGGGGACAATGGAACCCTTTCCATGAATTTCTTGCATTCATTCACAATCCAAAGCGACGGCAATCAAGTTACGAAGATGACGAGGAGACTTCCGCCAGTCAACAAGTTGTCAAACCTCTTCTGTCAGTTTTGCAATTTCATGAAAAGTTTCCTCGAGAGTCTGTGGTGAGTTCCAATTTTCTGCGACAAAGTCCAAAGGGATTCAGAACGGATTAGAAGCAACACAACTGAATTCTTAGTTGATCCTTATTGCTGGCTCAAAATTAATATTAATTGATCTACTTAATTTGATCTACAGCTTAACATGCCCGTTGAAGTGGAGCAGAGTCCATTGACTGCAGCATCCTCGCTCAACGCCACACTAACTGTGGACCCTAACGTAGTGAGTTCTCCAGGATCTCCGCAACTGAAGCTCCTGGCTCATTCCTCCGGAGCAATTTATCTCCTCCAAATCCACGAAACTTCACGATTACCTGCCCCAACAGAGTCTGTGAGTACTCCAGACCTTTACTACTCCGTGAACTGCCTGCATCACAATAAAACTCTGTCAATGAAAGTGAGGCTGACTGAGGAACAGAAGTCACGAGTTCCATTGAGAATAGACGCTGCCATTTATTCCACTGGTATTCAACTAAACTTAACCCTCAACTGCAATAAATACAACACATAGAGTCCTAATAATTATGTTGGCTTTAATTGCAGATCAATACTTAGTGATTGTGGGCTGGCCTGTATTCATCCACGTCTTGGATGCAGGAACCGTTCATGAGCCAAGTCATCACTTAATCCTCGACTACTCTTCAATGATCTCTTCATCTGTTGCTTCTCCTTTCCTGTGTCTTTCCACAGTGAGTCATGTTAATTTTGGGGGAAATGGGGATGAAAAATTCGACAAGAGTGCCAAAACAGGCCTCACTGTGCTTTTTGAAGACATGAGCCATTCGCCCTTAGAACTAAACTCTTCAGTATTACTTCCTCTCCTGGAGAAAGCAGATATCAAACTTAAGCTTGCTCTTGTTCACTTTCTCCTTATTCACGTCCATGACATAAATGCAGCTAAACGCGTAAGTTTTCTGAACTAACTAAGAGTTAAGAAGTCAGGGTTCTCAAAGACATGTGTGAGTGAGATCTTGAATTTTATGCAGGTGACTTACGATGAAAGCAAAAAGCGTGGAAACATCCACTTAAAAAAGATTTACCAAGAATTTCTCTTGGGTCACACTTTCCTCCAATCAAAAAAGCAAGTTGTGCAGAACATGGAATCTTTTCTGCTCCTTCTTCCATATTCTTCAGACTTGGATAGCTCAGCTACCGCCAACCAAACGGTACTGAAATATTTACTGAAACTGAAGCATTTCACTCAAAAATCGCAAGTTCTGCAATCTGACTGCATTGTATTATCAGAGGTCTCTCACCATGGACTTAACCAACAACTGCTACGACTTCTCAACCTTTCTTCTTTCTCCAAGCCAAAGAGTCTTTCCCCAAAATATTTCTGATGTTTGGGTCTGTTTGTGGCAACTGAACAGACAATTCAAACGAAGCAAACGGTTTAGTCACAAGAATGTCGCAGAGAAGCTTGGATTGTCCCTGCAATGCTACAAAGTACTAATTAAGAAATACGCAATCACTCGAGGCACTCGTAAAGTACATCAGCCAAGCTGACTTTTGATTTCTTTCGGATAGCCAGAAGCATTGTCTCGAGCAAGTACACCGGGCCCCATGTCACCTTCGTCCCCAATGATATGCTCATCCCTTGGAGATGTCACAGGTCTCTTTGGAAGGCGATCCACAGAACTTCAACTTCCTTTCGTTGAACACGAGTTATGTACAGCAAATAAGCAGGATTATATTTTCTCTATTGTAAGTTGTAACGCTTAAAACGCTTCTCTTAATTCAGTGCTTCTTCTGCCACAACCAATTAACATGTTCTGATGAAACTTTGTGTAGAATCTACGGGAATTAAGTATGCATCTTCTGAAGGAGCGTAAGGAGTATCCATTGCAAGGCCACACAGTCGCTGGAAAGTACGTTTGGGGGCTGGTCGAAAGCGCTCGACTGCTTTGTCACTTGGCTTGTCTCTCAATTCCCATACAGCCAACTAAGAGTCGCGATAAAGGCTTCAAACTGATGTACCTTCACATTTGTAACCGACCATTTTATCATAGCATTAATCTACTGATATCTTAATTAATACTCGGGTGCATAGAGACTCTTTGGACTGGACAGTTCGTCAAAAAATCTTCATGCTATTCGAACAATATTCCCTGGCGTTGGTGACCTTAGCTTGTCCTCTTCCACAAGGATTCACACCTTTCTTTGCCTATTTGGGGTACAAAGTGTTCCAATATGACCAATTCTTGTGGCACGTGAAAGCTGGAACTTTTGACCTTCAAATAGATCTCGTTAAAACTATTATGGCTGGTACTGCAATTATTATTTCTTAAAGTATTCAGCTTCGAATTGCAATAGGACAAAAAGATGCTGAATTGTTATTCGTCCCAATTTCAGACTTACGAGACTCAGAAGAAGGGAATGTAGCCAAGAAGCTTCACCTCCTGTCACTCCTTCCAAAATCCAGAGCAAACCGTGTTCTTAACACCTGGTCACATCCGGCATCAATAAGTATAAGAGCTAGGCAACATTCAAGTGATCTGCTTAGCGGAATCGTTTCACAGAGCAGAAAGAGTACTTTTAGTACTAAGCTACAGAAAAAAGGTACTTATTTGAATCACACAACATTGTCATTCATCCCAAGACAATTAGCATCAAGGCAGTCAAGGAAAATTTTATTCTGTCCAGGAGGAGGAAGTAGACCAAATGGAGAACAACCGTCTCTGTCGATAAACACTGGAAAGGCCAAAATTACTCCTTTGGATACATTTTTTCAGTTGATAGCTGCAAAAGGTGGTTGAAACTTTATTTCCTACTTCTTACAATATTTTATTTTAGAGGTTGTGACTAAAAGTTGTTATTTGTTTATTGATTCAGCTAACTACTCGGACATTGATTTAGGCCTTCTTACTGAGGCAACTGTGATATCTATGGATTCAGTATAAAATTCATGATGCTTTTTGGTTCAAGACTTTAATGAGCATTAACTATTATCAGACTGAAATACACGAGAAAGATGTTTCGACAACTTCCTCCCAAAACTGTAATTGTTTACATTTTGCTGAGAAAGTCTTTGTCGATAATGTATTTCACATTTACATTTTATATCCGTTTTGCCTGTCTCGACGGCTTTCTCCTAATACTCAGCCTTAAAAACCTTGAGAATAAGCTATACACAAAAGAACTGTCATAAATACGTTAACAATTGGTGCCCCGAATATTCCGTACAGAAACAAACCTCCAGGCACCTACCTCATTATATTGTGATGGTTAGAGAAAAACGAACAGTTTGGGAAAACGAAAATAAATCGGAAATAACGGGAAAGTACAGCTCAAGGCGGGTGGAAACTACGTAACAACGTCTGCTCTGAATAAATGTGTTCCTACTTGAGGTTAATTTTGGTATCCACTTTTATGGGACTTCAGTCCCATGTTTTTTTACTCGCCTCGTCGC